>JAOYSI010042467.1:60000-63062 GCA_025775065.1 Hiodon alosoides
GGATAATTGAGACGCCGGGGTAACGCACCTATACATTTTGTGCACTGAATGCAGGTGGATCTTCCAGGGTTGTCTGTGAAGGTACCAGTCTTACAGGGGGTGCACAGCTTAGCTGGGTCCAGGCCACACTTAAGTACGAGGCGGTTTCCTGTAAGCACATTTTGCCATTAGTTGGTGGGGTGACCTTTTCTCCGTCAATCATGACCAGATAGTCACCTCTGACATTACTAGCAAGCACTGATCCTAGTGGTGACCTGGGCCAAATGTCATTGAACTGTGGAGATTCCACAAGCCCCACCCACAAACATGAGAGCACATGTATGAAAGTCCTGTCCTACGCACTGCAAAATTTCCTAGCCTGTCTCCACCTTAAACCACGCAGGGCTTTCATGTGGTTTTTGTATTTAAACATGGCTGATATTGGGTCATTATTCTTTGGGATTAGGTTTCCCAAAGAAGGTTGGGATTTTGAGGCCAGACATTACATAATATTTCTAATCGCATTGTCCCCAATGGATTCAGCTAAACATTTTTAAAATTAATTTCTAGTCCTTGCTAATTAAGTTTTTTTTCAAATGGGTGGCCCATGAATTGTACCAATTCATCTTTAGAAATGGTTGTGATGTATAAAAAAAATACTTTTCAACTTAAATATGAAACTATAATAAATAACAATTGGTGTTGCTTGGTGTGGTGGGGGAAAACTACAAATTTAACTGGCGATAAACACACTGTCAAAGAAACAGGTTGTAACTTGTTGCTTTATTCTGTCATAGAAATTCTGTCCGTATACATATAGATCAATGTAATTGGTTTAATTGGTGTACTTTTAGTTCAATTGGTTGATATATTTGTTGCTGGATAGCTGTGCAACTGTGTGGTCGTTTGATGTAATTATGGATTGTTTTGTTAAGTGGGCAAGTGACTTTCTGTCTTTTCTCTGCCCTTGCCATTTAAGGAGTTTATATAAGCTAGATATCAGTTTTGCTTAGAGTTTCATCAGGTTAACAGCATAAATTGTTTACACCTGGCCCTTGAGCGGCAAGACTGTTTATCCTCTCTACTGTTCTAGCGTAGCTGCAGCGAGTTTGGCAGCATCACCCTCCTCCACCTTGCTGCCTAGATTGCTAGATTGCTTAAAAAACGCCCCCCCCCCACCACCCATCCCATCCAGCCCATCAACAGAAGACTCTGGAACTGCCAGTCAGCAGTCAAGTAGGCTGATTTCATCACAACCTATGCATCCCTCCTGCCCCTGCAGTTTGTCGATCTCACAGAGACATGGGTCATTCCCGACAACCAACAACACAGCTACCTTGGCAGCACTCTCCACAGCCAACTTTTTCTCCCACTCCCACTGGCAATTCACTACTGGCTGGCCTGCCAGCCTCCTCAACTAGACCTCTCCAACTAATTAAAAACACTGCTGCTCAGGTGGTCTTCAACCACAGAAGGTTCAAGAGATGTCAAATGCTGACCCATATTCCAATAACTTTTTAATCAAACCTACTTTTTTCACCCTCAGTTGGAACATTAATTAGCATATTTGTCATGTCCCTGGTTCAGGGCTATAAAAGAAATACTGCTAGTTCAAGGAAGCAATATCCAAAATGGTAATTGTTAAATCTGGGCATTTATAATGCCTCCACCCTCAGATGTACAGCAGAATAGTAGGGTCTTTGAGATATAAATAATATATATTTTACAATCAGTTGTAAAAAGGTTCTCTAAACAATGCTAATTTCCATCTTGGGTACCTTTGCCTGGTTCAGTAACTAAAGTTCACACACAGGTGACTATATACTATGTTTGAGCAGCTTAGTAAGCCTTACCTGAATGGCATGTGTCACAGCATACTTCAGACTCTTTTTCCTCACTGGCGCGCCAAAAAGAGCAGCCATGATACACTCCATGGATACTTATGAAGGCATCCGACAGGAGAAGAACAATTGCAGTGATGCCCCACATGTCCAAACCAAGATAATGTGTCAGGGCTTGCAGGCGGCCGTGAAAAAAGGCAAAGTGTGACAGGAAGCCGATGGAGAGACCTATAAAATAATAGAATGAGAGAAGTGGTACAGCAAGGTCATTTACACTGGGAATTTCTCAACCAGTTACATCTCACCCACACTCTTGGTGAGAAATATCCTCCCACATACCATAGCCTTCAAGGGCACTACTAACGTAATGATTTCCTTCTCGTCAAGAAACTTAACAGTATAGTTGATAAATTCTGAAAGTGAGATTCAATGTCTTTTCCGGAAATGCAATTCAGCACAGCATTTAAAACATTTGAAACAATAGCCTACATCCTGACAAATATGAACACAATAAGAACTGACAATAAATCACAAAGTGAACTGAATGTACTTTTTCAAAGTGAAGGATAAAAATTCTAAGACCAGCATATGTGATATGGCAGCTCTAGATATACATCCTTACAAAATCCATCAGATTATCCTTCTGTGCAAGGGTCCTCTATCCTGTTTCCTGGTTTAAATTTTTCAGCGGTCTTTAAAAAACTAATAAATTTAGCAATGTGGAAAAAATGCAAAATTGCAGACAAATTGATGATTACGTCATCATACGATAAACATGGACATACCATTTTTCGTCTGGACCCGTATTTAGAGTCCCTTAGATGCACGTGCTGTTTTGGTCTCCATCCTCTCTCCTAATCAGATACATTTACTACTCGTTGATATTAAATTCATGATGTTATTGAATGACAACTTTACACCTCAATCCCGCGACTGACAATCCCGTTGCACCACGGTTGATCTAAAGTTTATGTATATTAATATAAATACTCACTCTTTTTCAACGAACCCAGGTGTGTGGATTGTTAAACCACGGCTGTTGAACAGAAAGTGATG
Source organism: Hiodon alosoides (assembly GCA_025775065.1). Classification (NCBI taxonomy): domain Eukaryota; kingdom Metazoa; phylum Chordata; class Actinopteri; order Hiodontiformes; family Hiodontidae; genus Hiodon; species Hiodon alosoides. The sequence continues at coordinate 62,877 of JAOYSI010042467.1, forward strand.
CACTTGGTTTCAGTTTTGGTAATTCTTAAGTCAAGAAGGGGGCGTGTGGCAGTAGAATGTAAGACTAAATCCGCTGGAAACCCCTGCATTTTACATATTGGTGAATTTCCCACCAAACTGACAATATAATTTAATCATAATAAGTTTTCAATTCATACACATATTCATATACAATTTCAAACATAT
>JAOYSI010042468.1:0-27879 GCA_025775065.1 Hiodon alosoides
TCTGAAGTTTGCCAATGACCATCTGGATGATCCAGAGGAGGAATGGGAGAAGGTCATGTGGTCTGATGAGACAAAAAATAGAGCTTTTTGGTCTAAACTCCACTCGCCGTGTTTGGAGGAAGAAGGATGAATACAACCCCAAGAACACCATCCCAACCGTGAAGCATGGAGGTGGAAACATTATTCTTTGGGGATGCTTTTCTGCAAAGGGGACAGGACGACTGCACCCTATTGAGGGGAGGATGGATGGGGCCATGTATCACGAGATCTTGGCCAACAACCTCCTTCCCTCAAGAGCATTGAAGGTGGGTCGTGGCTGGGTCTTCCAGCATGACAACGACCTGAAACACACCGCCAGGGCAACTAAGGAGTTGCTCCGTAAGAAGCATCTCAAGGTCCTGGCGTGGCCTAGCCAGTCTCCAGACCTGAACCCAATAGAAAAAAGGAGCTGTCCTCTGCAACCAAAGAGGCTGTTGTCAAAATGGCTAAGTCTGATCAATCAGCATTGGATATTGCCCGTGTGCTGGATTTGAAGCCGCACTGTCCACAGAATTATTGCAAAGCACCGTGAGGCCTTCAAAACAGCTTCCAAAGTTCATGCAATGGTGAAGAACCTCCAATTTCATCTTGCACTGCAAGACGACGGCTACAAGAGGCAGGATTGAGAGGTTGTATAGCAGTAAATAAACCATTTATTTGTTCTGTCAACCGCAAAAAACGTCTTGCCTTTGCCAAAGAACATAAGGATTGGAGTGTGGAAGATTTGAACCGTGTTCTGTGGTCCGACGAGTCACAAATTCAACATGCTGGTGTCGGATGGTGTCAAGTATGTTTGTAGGAGACGAGGGGAGAGTTTTGATACCAAATGCATGCGTGACACAGTTAAGCATGGCAGGGGAAACATAATGGTATGGGGATGCATGTCTGCGGCAGGTGTTGGAAGGCTCTACAAAGTTGTTGGCACTTTGAAAACGGACCAATACTTGGACATCTTGCAGAACGCAATGTTGCAGAGTATGGAGATCGAACGTGTATTTTGCAACACGATAACGATCCCAAGCACACTGCACGAACAATGAAGGCATTCCTTGTGGCCCAGCGTCTTGAAGTCCTCAAGTGGCCTCCTCAGTCCCCTGACCTTAATCCAATTGAAAAACTTTGGGAAATTCTAAACCTGAATCATGATAAGTCATACAGGTCTTCCAATGAAGATCAGCTTTGGGAAGAATATAGGAGGCTTGGCTAAAAATTACGCACGACACATGCGTAAAGCTAAATTGAGGCAATGCCCAGGAGAATGGCTGCTGTAATCAAAAAAAAGGGAGGACCAACAAAATATTAATAACTGATTACATTGTAGTTAATGTATGCTTTATTTCCTGTGAACTTTTTGTTTTTCTATGCATTTTTTGCATATTAGAATAAAACCAATATTCCATGCTACGCTGTAGTTTGCTTTTTTTGCCAAGTAAATTTGTCAGTTAAATACCTTAACTAACTTTAATGTTTTCTTCTTCCAAATATTATATACTCCTCATGTTTTGATGGTTTAATGAAACCTGTCATTTAAAGCAAATATAGTGCAAAGTATCCCCTCCGGACATCACTTTTGGTCACTACTGTATAACAAACGACATACGTATTGTCCGCTATTTTTTCTGAAACTAGTTGAAAATATTTTTTTCTAATTGTACACGCTACAGTTAGTGTACTTTATTCGTGTCACAACGTAACTACGCTACGTTACGTCTGTTAGCCTGCGCGTTGTGGCCAAGACTATGTGTATAACTATATAGTTGGTAACTGAAGTAACTGATTTAGACGCTAACTGCCATAACGCCATAGAAAAGGAAGACTGGGATCCAACTAATGCTAGCTACTGAGGTGAACTACTTGCAAGTTTCGCATTAGTAATGGGGAAATGCAAGTTTAATGAGAAACGGGTCAAGAAAACTGAGTTTTTGGACTGGTTAAATCCAGTAGTTGGAAGCAGCTTCAAAGCTTGCTGCAGCATAAGTCGAAAATGTTTTAAACTAGGTTCAATGGGAATTAAGGCAGTTGGATGTGAGAAACAGACGGTATACACGAGCCCGCCAGCAGACAATTGCCCTGTTCTGCTTGCAAGTTTCTACCACGACTAGCAATGTGGATGTTCTAACCAGAAACACACAACCACATAAAACAATCATTTAATATGCACTGTGCCTAGTGTATGGTCATTCTAAAAATTCCAGCTGGGCATTAAAAGGGTTTTACAAAGGTTTTAATGTCCAGCTGGATTTAAATTTATTATTATTATTATTATTTTTCACAAATAATCTAATATCAGTTTGTACAGGGCAGTGCTGAAGATAATGTTGATGATTGGGCTCGGAATCCATGGAATATACGACAAACTGTTTATAGGGAGAAGTACAGAACCTACGGAAATGCGTCTTTAAGTACATTGTATATTTGAGCCAGTTTTTCTGTTTTTTATATCTCTTGTGTATCCTATCCCTTATTCAAATGTGCAATGCTTCATGCCAACTCTACATTCACCATGCGACACCCGCAATTGACTACAATCACACACTCTTATTTCTCACGCTGGTACTATAGAATATACAGTTTTATGCAAAAGTTTGGGCACCCCTGATAATGATCATAATTTTAGTTTATAATCTGCTGGGCTTTTGAAGCAACAACTTCATTAGGATATAATTTATACCTTATGGAAACAGTAACATTTCAGTTCTGAAATAACATTTATTGAATCAACAGAAACAATGCAATGCGAGTCATAACAAAAACAGACAGGTGCAAAAATTTGGGCACCTCAATGGAATTATCCCATCAATATTTAGTAGAGCCTCCTTTTGCTGAAATAACAGCCTGTAGTCACTTCTTTTAGCCACTGATAAGTCCCTGAATTCTGGCTGCAGGTATTTTGGACCATTCTTCCTTGCAAAATGTCTCCAGTTCAGTCAGGTTTGCTGGTTTCCGAACATGGACAGCCCGCTTCAAATCATTCCATAGATTTTCGATGATGTTCAAGTCTGGGGACTGGTGATGGTCTGTGCATGAATTCCTTGGTAGATTTGGAACAATGCTTTGGATCATTGTCCTGCTGAAATAACCAACCCCGGTGTAACTTCAACCTCTTGACTGATTCTTGAACATTCTTCTTAAGAATCTGCTGATACTGGGTGGAATCCATGTGACCCTCAACTTTGACTAGGTTTCCAGTACATGTGCTTGCCACACAGCCCCATAGCATGATGGACCCTCCACCAAATTTTACAGTAGGGAGCAGGTTCTTCTCCTAGAACGCTGTGTTCTTTTTCCGCCATACAAAGCGCTTCTGGTTGTGACCAAATAATTCTATCTTAATTTCATCTGTCCACAGCACATTATTCCAAAATAATTCTGGCTTGTCCAGATGAGCCTTTGCATACCTCAAACGACTCTGCTTGTTGGGAATACGCAGAAAAGGCTTTTTCTGCATCACCATTCCATTGAGCTGTTCCTTGACACTGACACTAAGACATCATTTACTTTTATCACTTGTTCCTCATAGGCATTCAAGATTACAGCCATGTTTTCAGCTGTAGGGTCACTGTTCCCTGCCTTCATTTTGTAAAGAATGAGTAGTTGCAGGGTGTTTTTGTCCAAGTAGGAGAAAAATGTCTTGGGAAGACAGGGTGATCCTGTGAAATTCTGCAAAAGTAGAATTGTAAACATGAGTCAACAGACAGACAAAGGGGATGCTAAATTTAGATGACAAACACTAACCTGACATCTTTCAGAATTATTACTTGAGCTGCAAAGAACAATGCCCGTACCCGGGGACTCGATTGCATCAGCATCATGTTCTGTATCACTATGCTGCAGCTCAGAGACTTGTTAATTTCCCACCAGAGTCCTCTCATCATAGTCTGAAGCATTCTAATGCTCCCTACATTTGTGAGAATGGAATGCTAAATGCGTGTTTTTCTGAAACTTGCCATTTTTAAATTGGCAAATCACAATTTCTAATTTTTTAAATGACACCGTAGATGGAAGAACTTGACCTGTTTACAGATGGTTGCTTAAATCACACAGAGGACAGTGAAATACAAACTAAGTGAAATACATTTATTTCTTTTCTCAAACTTTCTCTTGTCTTACAAGTGACATCATCATGTGTATCTTGAGAGAATTGTATGTTTTAAATGTTCATATACAGATCTCATATAAGCATGGTAGTGGGACAAGTGCGGAAAATTGGCTAATATTGGCCTGTAATGCTTCAAAAGAGAAACCTTGACAGAGCAAGAAAATTGACAAAACTTACATTTCCACAGCATTCTTTCATCTTAAGGTTTGTGTCTTTAATCTTGAGGTCTGAAAATCTTAAGTCACCTGGAAACATAAAAACAAAAATACATTAAAAATCTAAATGTACACAAATGTGAGGACAGTAGCCTAATATTGACAATGAAAACACGCATAGAATTGCCTTAGTTAAGGGTACAACAACCAAAATAATTGTGACCTACCTTTAGCTAGCTAGCTAACAGTTGCTTTTTAGCTTAGTAGTGTGACTTTAGGAAAGGCAATGGTTGAAGTTAATAAAACAAACGCAACAGACGCAACCGGAATCCACTGGGGGCCAAAAGTTTGGAATAATTTACAGATTTTGCTGTTTTGGAAGGAAATTGGTTCTTTAATTCAACAAAGTGCATTCCACTGATCACAAAGTATAATCAAGACAATACTGATGTAAAAAAACAGCACCATCACCATTTGAAAGAAGTCTATCAAATCTAGACAGGCCCCATTTCCAGCAGCCATCAATCCAACGCCTAGTCCTTGAGTAATCATGCTAAATTGCTAATTTGGTATTGAAATTGCCAAAAAACTGAAGATTTCAGACAAAGGTGTACACGATAGTCTTCAAAGACAAAAGACAAGGACAGAAAGAGATGTGGAAGATCCAGATGTACAACTAAACAAGAGGATAAGTACATCAGTCTCTAGTTGGAGAAATAGATGCCTTACATGTCCTCAGCTAACAGCTTCATTGAATTCTAGCCGCTCAACTCCAGTTTCATGTACAACAATAAAGAGAAGACTCAGGGGTGCAGGCCTTTTGGGAAGAATTACAATGAAAAAGCAACTTTTGAAACAGAAAAACAAAAAGAAAAGCTTAGAGTGGGCAAAAAAACATAGACATTGGACAACAGATAATTGGAAAAGAGTGTTATGGTACAATGAATCAAAGTTAGAAGTTTTTGGCTCAAACAGGACAATTTATGTGAGACGGGTGAACGAAAATATAAAACCATCAGTTAAGCATGGTGGGGAAATGATATTGGGGTGCTTTGGTGCTGGAAAAGTTGGAGATTTATACAGAGTGAAAGAAACCCTAAACAAGGAAGGATATCATTCTCCAACGCCATGCCATCCCCTGAGGTCAGAAATTAATTGGGGCCAATTTCATAATGCAGCAGGATAATGATCCTAGGCATACTTCTAAGTTATGCAAAAACTATTAGGGGACGAAGCAGTCCTCAGGATTACTGATGGAGATGGACTGGTCAGCACAGTCGCCTGAACCCCATTAAGCATTTGTGGGATCAGCTAGACAGTAAGGTGAGAAGTGCCCAACAAGCCAGCCACCTCAATGGCAAGTGCTACAGGAAGCGTGGGGTGAAATGTCACCTGAGTATCTGGACAAGACTTTACACCTTCACGGTTCTCGCTGAAACATTACAAATACTATCAATGTCACAACCCGTAAGGTTTAATTTGAGATACCGATAATCAACTCCCTGGGGAAAAATATCTTGGGACTTCCAGATTTTCCCATCCCAGTTTGGCCTACCACTGTGGACTCTTCTGCTAAACAGTCGTCACTGGTACTGCTTAGAATTTTATGGCGAATCATCTGCAAGTTAGTTATGGCATCTTCATCAATATTTTCAGTACATGCCAATACCTGCTCTATTCTTTCCAACAGCTGATCTACTCGATACAAAATAAAGTCGTCGTTTACCAACCCACATTCAACTTGAATTATGCGCTCCCTAATCTTTTCTAGGATAAGATTACTATAACTCATCTTGCAAATATTTGTATTTGTATTCACAGCATTTAAACTGTTCAACTATAACATTGTATTTGACGTCCTGTCTGCACACCAGGCAAAGTTAGTAGATCACCGGTTCACTTATTGTCCCACTTATTGATGGTAGCTCGAAATACAAGGGCAAAAAGCTTGTGCCAAATTGAAAAGACATAAAAAACAAACAAACAAAAAATAACGAAATAAAAAAGGCAATAAATAAATGAATAAATAATTAAATAAAAAACAAAATAAATAAATAAGTAAATAAATAATAAATAAAAAAACAAAGAAGAAGGATGAGTACAACCCCAAGAACACCATCCCAACTGTGAAGCATGGAGGTGGAAACATCATTCTTTGGGGATGCTTTTCTGCAAAGGGGACAGGATGACTGCACCGTATTGAGGGGAGGATGGATGGGGCCATGTATCACGAGATCTTGGCCAACAACCTCCTTCCCTCAGTAAGAGCAGAAGATGGGTCGTGGCTGGGTCTTCCAGCATGACAACGACCAGAAACACACAGCCAGGGCAACTAAGGAGTGGTTCCGTAAGAAGCATCTCAAGTTCCTGGCATGGCCTAGCGTCTCCAGACCTGAACTCAATAGAAAATCTTTGGAGGGAGCTAAAAGTCCATATTGCCCAGCGACAGCCCAGAAACCTGAAGGATCTGGAGAAGATCTGTATGGATGAGTGGGCTAAAATCCCTGCTGCAGTGTGTAAACCTGTTCAAGAACTACAGGAAAAATCTGATCTCTGTAATTGCAAACAAAGTTTTCTTTACCAAATATTAAGTTATGTTTTTCTGATGTATCAAATACATATGTCATGCAATAAAATGCAAATTAATTATTTAAAAATAATGCAATGTGATTTTCTGGATTTTTGTTTTAGATTCCATCTCTTAAAGTAGAAGTGTACCTATGATAAAAAATACAGACCTCTACATGCTTTGTAAGTGGGAAAACCTGCAAAATCGGCAGTGTATCAAATACTTGTTCTCCCCACTGTAGATTCCCAGCCTCTTGTGAGCGAAGTAATTTAGATGGGACATACAGGACTATAATATCTGTTAGATACGAGGGAGCTTGCTCATTCACAGCCTTAAATGTTAACAAAAGTAACTTAAAATCAGCCTGCTGCCTTATTGGCAGCCAATGTCATGAAGCCAACACTGGTGTGATGTGATCATAATTCTCTGGTCTAGTAAGGATCCTAGCAGCTGCATTCTGAACAACTTGTAATGTATTTGTGACTGTATTTGAGCCACCTGATAATATAGCATTACAGTAATCAAGTCTCGAAGCAACAAAAGCGTGGATTAATTTCTCTGCATCCTGATCACCTAAAATTTGTCTAATCTTGGCAATGTTTCTCAGGTGGTAGAATGCTATTCTAGCAATATCTTTAGTATGACGATCAAAAGAAAGATCTGGATCAATTGTAACTCCAAGATCTTTAACTAATACACTCTGTTCTATCATCTTTCCATCTAGGTCCAGGACATAGTCATTGAGCCTTGTACGATGGTCTTTTTGGCCAAGGATGATCATTTCTGTTTTGTCAAAATTCAACAATAGGAAATTAGAGGACATCCAATCTCTAACGTCTGTCAAGTAAAGCTCCAAGCCAATGCAGCACTTAAATCAAGCAGTACTAGAACAGACACCAAGTTATTATCAGATTCCAGTAGAATATAATTTACAACCCTAACTAGTGCTGTTTCAATACTATGCCCTGTTCAAAAACCTGACTGACATGTTTCTAGCGTATTATTAGAGTTTAGAAATTGCAATAACTGCTGGGCTACTACTTTCTCCAATATTTTAGACAAAAATGGCAAATTAGATACTGGCCTAAAGTTCTTAAGAACATATGGATCTAAAGTTGGTTTAATTACTGCTACTTTGAGAGACTCAGGGACATATCCTGATACTAAAGATTGGTATTGGGTCAAGGAAACAAGTTGACAATTTTGATGAAAAAATAAGTTATTCAAATTCAACAAGCTCAATAGGAGAAAAGCTATCTAAACAAGTTTTAGAAATACTTTCCATGGGAGGTTCAGAAAAAAGTTCTGCAGATAAGATCGCCCTTATCTCACTTCTACTTTCTTCAATCTTTTCACTGAAAAATTTCATGAAGTTCTTGCTGCTTTAATAAAGAGTTTTGGTTATTTTGGCTACTGTACTAGCCGATGCTGTTGATGGTGATGCACAGCGACTACAGTTGTTATGCACAGTTACTTGTGGCTGTGTCTGCAATTTTCAAGAACTTACCATAGCCACCACCACCCTTGTAGGTACATCCGACATACAGCCTGGGGAGTGAACTTGCTATTTGTGTCAGTGTGGACAGACTACAGAGACTCTCATTGGACTGCTGGTTGAAGCTAATGGACATGAAGTGTGGTAATGGGGGGGACAGAACTGTTGCCCCAGCCACCTAAGTTATGTAACATGACTGATGTGTTCGTGTGGGGCTAGGTTTTTTTTTAGAGCCATCTTGGAATGTGTAAAACTGGGGCCCCATGTGAGGCACTGCTACCCTGCATCAACAAAACTTAATGTCTGAGCACCTATCGATATGTGCACTTCATGATTGTTTGAGTGTGTGAGACTGAGCAGGATGAGAGAGTGAGATAAAAGAGGAGAGCGAGGAGAAAGAGGAAGATGAGGAAACCGTGGAGGATGAGGAGTGTGATGAGTACAAGGAAAGAGAATCATTCAGAGAGGCTGATAATGTACCAGGCAACATTAACCCTGGAGACCATGAACAAAATGCAGATCTTTTTCTGCTCTGGTTGACTCTGGATCGGTGGGAAACTTCATTAACTGGGTTAATGAACAGTGTTAATTAAAACAAAACTCACTGTACCCATCAGTCTTCAGGTTGTTCTGCTCCACGAAGAACACCTCTCCCTGAATACCATAGATTCCCCAGGACATTAGTTTTGGACCCCCCTGGCCCTCACACATAACCCTGTCATTTGATGGACTAGCTGTGAGCTACTTTCCTTGGAAGACAGCTGTTTCTCCCAATGTCTTCCTCTGCCATGTCGTGCTGCTCATGTTGAGAGTGCCTCTCGGTTTCCCTCCCTCTACATCGCCCCTAAGACAGTTACCCAGTTACCCCTCCTGAAGGCGCATTTACTTATTTTCCTTCCCCTAATCTCAGGCCATGGTTGAGTGCATCAAGGAGCCCCTGCACCTCGGCATTATAAATCCCTAAACCTCCCCTGCAGCTGCCAGCTTTGTTTTGTAATAAGCTTCCTGGGTTGCATCATCAACGCCCAGGGTAGCCAGAGGGATCAGAGCAAGGTGAGGGCTATCTTGAAGTCTGTGGGAGTGGCTAATCAAGGAGCTGCAGAGGTTTCACCATTTTCACCAGCATTTTTATGACTACTTTCCAAACTCTGAAACACAGATGGGAATGGCTGATTAGAGGTTGTACTTCTTTCTTGGTCAGCACATCTATTATTTTTCTGTAATTTTCCATACAGAAACACATGGAATGCAGACAACATTTGTAAGGCTATATATTTTATTAATTTACACAATATTATCAGTTACCCGTATATTACTTGTGACAACCACGGGGGGTACTGGCTGCGCCGTACGCAACAGAGAGAGGAATGTATACGGAAAATGCTCAGGTTTGCTTGTAACACGAGCACGGGTTTTTATTCGGCACGCGTGTGCCTGCAATTGGAACAGAAAGTCCTCCCGGTTCGGGGTAAAAGGCAATTCATAAAAACCACAACCAAAATTACTCCCAGTTCGGGGCATAAAAATGATCACGAATGTTGCTCAAACAAGAATCTCGTCCTCCTCACACTCCTGTCACCGGCTGGATCTGAAAACAGAGAGCACAGCTTTTACACTCTATTAGCGGTTACAGTCTCTCCGGCGCCGACCCTTTCCCCTCGCAGCGGCCGACTTTTGTCCTTTTCCCTCCCCAATCAGCTGATGCGTGTCAGCTGCGGCGGCGATTGCTGGGGAGGGAACGTACCGCCCCTTGAGAACCTGCCCCCGCGCTTGAGGGGGGTGCGGCTTCTGCCGCATCTGCCGTCCGTTAGCCCCGGGGTTGCCACATACTCCATCGCATCTCTTATCTAAGATACAGCTAACAATGATTATAATCATTTCAAAGATGCGTACATTTATTGACATTGGAAAATGATCATCAAAATAAATATTTTTCTTTTTCCAAAAATCACTGACCTGACCTGGTCACAGTGCTGTATAATAAAATACTCAAACAAAAACGAATCCAATGTTACCATTCATGCTGCTTCAAGCTTTATTTATTTTTAAAAACATTTTCAACTTTCACGCCAACTCACTCTTTTCTAATCCTACGACAAAGCTGGACAAAATTTAATTATACCTTTAATATTAACTTATTCATGTAGGAATAAAAACCCCTCTAGTACGTGACTAAGGTTATCATACAAAAGTTGGTCAAATCAGGTTCTCTTTCCCAAAAATTGGTCAAAGTACTCAGATTCCAAAACTGACAGGTCTCCAGTTCAGCAGAAATTTGCTCCAATCAACCTCCAGAAACACTTTCCCCTCAGGTACAGTCCCTGACCACAGTATCATGCAGCCTTTTGTGTTGTGACAATTGCCTCCAGCAGTACCAATTACTCAGCTGAGGACTGTTGGAAAATTTCAGGCTCATGATGTCAAGGCTACCCAGGCTTAAAGGGACTGGACACAAATTCCCTACCCACTGTTGTACCGTAACAGTTAGGCATTCTTAATACAATTTCCAGAATCATTGGGGGTTTGGGGTCATGCATTGGGGTTTGGTGGGCTGGATTGGTGGGTCACCTGCAGACCTCAGGGGCTAAGGGACTCACACAGAGGGTATGTTCTCTCCAGGGAATGCAATGGTGGTGTAGCTAGTGAAAAGGCAGGTCTTCCACACGACTCTAAAACACAAACAGGAGGCGTGTCACTGAATAGAGGGATCCCTGAGGAGTGACCAATGACTTAAAAATCAATTGGTTTTTAAAACGATAGAGCCCATTGATCGTTCTATCGTGTTATAGACTACCTTACTTTTTGGTAAGTACCCTCGCTTTGGGTTTAAGATGGGTCCATCAGACAGTACAACCTTCACTGACGGGCTTCACAACTTAAATAATGCCTGCTAGATCTGAAAGCTGATGAAGCTCTATCGTTTCTATTGACCTTAACTTTGATCTCTGGGAAAATCTTTTGGTCAGGAGCACAATAACCAACCTGTGTTGCCCAGGTCCATATTAATACTCTATAAAAATTATAACTGAAAGTTTTAAAGAACCAAACCCAATCCATTGTTGTGACAACAGAGGTTGCAGGGAGCGCTTGCATCAACATGGCAATGAAAAAGTTAGGTCATATGGCTTACAGGAAGCCAGGGTTTGAGAAAGCGCTTGGGGTTAGCATTTTCCTGTCTGAAACCCTATGTGCAGTAAAAAGAAAAGACACGCTACAGACCTAGACACAGAAAGGCTGTCTCTATGTACACTGGCTAATGATCATCCACACCTATTCACTAGCCACACTGACTGACTGCAGGTTGAGTAGAATGTTACTAACGCTGTCATGGAGCTTCAGTGTATGCTGCAGCTATTTAACATGGAACTTCAGTGCGTACTGCTGCGGTTTGACATGGAGCTTCAGTGTGTGCTGCTGCAGTAAGAAGCTGAAGAGGAACTTCGGAACATCAAAATAACTAAAGAGGAACTTCTGTTTCACAACATTTACTGTACAAACAAGAAATAGTAAAACAACAACCTATATTATCCCTCGCTCTTTTAACTGTGCTGAACATAATCTTCCACAACAGTGTCCTCTGATTAAGAATCAGTACTAGTCAACCCGTTTCCTCCTCAGTCTCATTTTAGTATCAACATGAATGACTGTGGTACCCTCTATCTTTATTTCGGAATTTTTATCTTGTACAAGTAGTAAAAAGACACTTCTTGCTTCTGAAAAACTCAGTGCTTTTTTGATTATTAGTAAAGTAAAGGTGTTTAAAGTAACATATCACGTGTACTTCATATGAAAAGACATGTTGATATTTTAGATCAGAATTGCATTCATACAGTGATGAACAAGCTGTTGATTGACAATTCCCCTCTCATGACAATTTCACCTTTTTGTCTCACAAGAGGCATGTAAAATGTAGAATGAACACACAATAATACACTAAAATAAAAAACACTATAGGTAGTCTGAGTAAAATTATTGACCCAAAGTAAGTATTGACCCGTTGTCTTAAGGGTGCCAGATATCGAGTCAAATTTTAAAACGCTAGCAAAAGCTAAACGTAAATTTTCTTTTTTTAAAAGTCGTTATACATGCCGGCGTTAATGACATCCGACTGAGACAGTCCGAAGTCCTGAAACAAAAAATCAGTATCGGTATGTAAGACAGCAAAATGTCTGAGTCAGACTGTAATTTACTCTGGCCCCACTCCCACTTTTAAAGGTTATGAGATGTACAGCAGACTCTCGTCACTAAATTGCTGGCTGACTGGCTGGTGTGCATCAAATGATGTAACTTTTATAGGTAATGGGAATTCGATGTGGGGAAAGCCTGGCGTTGTGAAGAGAGATGGACTCCACCCGAGCTGGAGAGGTTCTCTTCTATTATCGAAAAACATAGCAAATAGCCTTAATAATAGCTCTAGTTCACAGTTATTGGCACCAGCCAGGAAACAGACACTTGGTCTTACACTAATGCTTGACTGCTTCTCTGAATCCGTGATTAGGAAAGAGACTGAGATTAGAAACAATATTGAGACTGCATCTTTTCCCAGCCATGTTAAAGGAAAGTCATTAATATACAGAAATGTTAGTTATAAAAATCTCATCAACATTGACTGTAGTAATCCTGTGTCTCTTAACAATAAACAATCTGAAAACAAATTAAGAATTGATTTACTAAATATTAGATGTTTAAACTCAAAGGCCTGTCTTGTGAGTGAAGTAATAATGGACAATAATGTTGATATCTTAAATTTGTTTGAAACCTGGCTAAAACCGGTGGAATACATAGCCCTTAATCAGGCTACTCCAGATGGTTTCTCCAGCAGCCAAAAACCTTGGAAGTCTGGTCGTCATGGTGGTGGTGTTGCCACAATTTTACATAGCGAGTTTTGCTTAGCAGCTAAACGTTTTGGCAGCTATTCCTCATTTGAAGTACCTGTCTTACAGAGGACCTGGTCAAATAATGGTAATAATGGCTCTCACAAACAACCAAGCTTTTTATTAGCTAATGTCTATAGGCTGCTGGGTCTGTATGCAAACTTTTTACGGGAGTTTGGTGACTTTTTATCAATCCTAGACTAAGTATTTAGTATTTATCAATTACTGCAGACTAAGTATTGATTGTTGGAGACTTTAATATTCATATTGATAGTGATGAGGATTCATTTAAAAAATCCTTCGTCTCTATATTGGATACGTTTAGGTTTGTTCAACATGTGGCAGAACCCAAGCATTTTCGCAGCCATACATTAGATCTGGTTATTAGTCTTGATGTTTATATTGAAAATGTATCTGTTTTTTTCATACAACCCGGTACTTTCTGAACACTTTCTTATTACGTTTGTAATTCAGTTGTCGATTTCCAAGGTCCCAGAGCAGAAGCAGTTTATGAGTCGTTCAAATAATCCAAGTACAATGCTAAGGTTTATCGAAGAGCTGCCAAATGTTTTAGCAGAGGGAAGAATATTCAATAATATTACCTCAGTGGATGAAATGCTAGAAATCTATAACGAGACATTAAGTGTAACTCTAGATCTGGTAGCTCCTCTGAGAATGAAAACGATAAAGCATAATAAATTCTCCCCGTGGTACACTGATTATACGCGGAAACTCAAGCAGGAATGTTGTAAGCTGGAGCGAAAGTGGCGCACATCCAAACTTCAAATTTTCCTTATTACATGGAAAGAAAGTGTTCGTAATTATAAATGTGCGTTGCTAGCTGCCCGCTCTGCATACTTCTCCAAACTAATTGACGAGAACAAAAACAATCCAAGATTTATTTTTGATACATTTGCCAAAATAACCAAAACTCAAGGTGTGGATAACCTAAGACAGAATCTGTATCATAGCAGCAAGGAGTTCATGAAATGAAGTAGTCCAGCAGTTATTGGAATTTCTAAACTCTAATAATATGCTAGAAACTTTTCAGTCAGGTTTTTGAACAGTAGTACTGAATAGTACTGAAACAGTACTTGTTAGGGTTGTAAATTATATTCTAATGGCATCTGAATGGCATCTTGGTGTCTGTTCTAGTACTGCTTGATTTAAGTGCTGCATTTGATACTGTAAATCACCATATCCTCTTAAAAAGACTTGATACCCACGTGGGCATTAAAGGGACTGCTCTATCTTGGTTGAGGTCATATTTGAAAAAACAGATTTCAGTTTGTTAAAATCGGGGAAGACACATCTTATTTGTTTCTGGTTAGATATGGAGTACCACAAGGTTCGGTGTTGGGCCCCTTTCTATTCTCTTTGTATATGCTACCCCTTGGTGATATCACCCATACGCACAAGATCAACTTTCATTGTTATGCGGATGACACGCAGCTATATCTATCATGGAGCCCAGGTGATTTTTTCCGTTGGCTAGCTTGGTGCTTGAAAGATGTAAGAGATTGGATGTCCTCTGATTTCCTATTGTTGAAATCTGACAAAACAGGAATCATCATCCTTGGCCAAAAACGGCCATAGTACAAGGCTCAATGATTATGTGCTGGACTAAAGATATTGCAAGAATAACATTCTACCACCTGAGAAACATTGCCTAGATTAGACTTTTTTTAGGTGATCGGGATCCAGAGAAAATAATCCACGCTTTTGTTACTTCCAAACTTGATTATTGTAATGCTATATCAGGTGGCTCAAATACAGCCACAAATGCATTTCAAGTTGTTCAGAATGCAGCTGCTAGGATCCTTACTAGACGTAAGAAATTTGATCACATCACACCAGTGCTGGCTTCATTACATTGGCTGCAAATAAGGCAGCGGGCTGATTTTAAGTTAATTTTGTTAACTTTTAAGGCTGTAAATGGGCTAGCTACCTCGTATCTGACAGATATTATAGTCCTGTATGTCCCATCTAGATTACTTCGCTCACAAGAGGCTAGGAACCTATATACACCAAAAATAACCAAATCAAAATCTGGAAGAAGTGCATTTGCACACAAAGCTCCACAATAGCCTCCCAAAATTTGTACGGGAATCGGACATAGTCTCTATATTTAAAGCAAGATTAAAAACGTATCTATTTAAATTTGCATATTGTCAATAGGGGGACTGTGACAGTGAAGGGAAGGTGGCTATTAAACATTTTTGGTGATAAGAACCATTCCTTTTGTCGCACCATCATTGGTGGTTCCCCCCTAGTTGGCTGGGTTCTGCCTTTGGTGGGGTGGGATGGGTTCAGACCACCTTCATGGCCGTGTGTTGTTCCGGCACTCACCCTCTTTGGATTCTGCCATAGATGTATGTAGCTGTGACCACTCATAAAGTTTCACTTTAAAATTTTCAAATGATTTAACTTGAGATCATCCTGCTTCCATAGGTAAGCATTAACAATGTGCTATCTCTCTCTTTCAAGCAATCACGTGAGGTATCCTGCAGGACCGCATCACTTTCACCACAGCAACCAGTGGAACTTCGGACTAGACTACAGCCATCTGGGCCCCCACCCCTTTCCTCCGTATATGACAATGTTTTGGAACTCCTCTACTGGAGGGCATCACAAACTATAAACATTAGATTCCTTTATTCGGGTCCTAGTGCCGGCCAGTGGAGGATGGTCTACCCCATTAAGCCGCATTCCTCTCAAGGTTTCTTCCTGCCAGCCTAGGGATTTCTTCCTTGCCACTGTTGCCACTGGCATGCTTTCTGGGGTCAGGCCTGGGACTTATTGTATTTTTCTGTACGTAAAGCGTCTTTGTGACATGGAAACATGTGAAAAGCGCTTTATAAAAGTATGTTGATTGATTGATTGATTGAAATGGGTGTACTGGACTAATGAACCACGACTTCATCCCCAAACTAGCAAAGCAAAATGGATTGGACCAGAACATGTGATATCCCATAGTGGAGCTTAGAAAGGGATCAAAATATTTGAATACATTAGTTTTACTTCATATTTATGAAGAAATGTTTGTACAAAGTTTTAGCATAAGTATATCCACATTACCTGCCTTAAAAACGATTACCACTATTACAATATCTATTACAATTAAGCTTTTATTTGCTGGGGGAGCAATATTGACATTGACATGACTCATTTAGTTTAAATGAGTGTATTGTTGCCTGAAGGACCATAAGCACTTTTCCCCACTATGACCTCACAAAAGAACCGTAAGCAGTCAGTGATCCACTTTGATCCCGACTAAAGACCCCACAGGACCATAAGCATAATAACCGTACCATAACCGTAATCACGGTGCTCCACATTGACTTGAATAAAGGATCATAAGCACTGTGCGCCACTATAACCAGACTAATGGACCGTAAGCACTGTACTCCACATTGTCTAAAGACCCAAAAAGATCGTAAGCACTGTGCTCCACATGGGCATGACTAAAAGGACCATAAACACGGTGGTCCACACTGACCTGACTAACAGAACCTAAGTGCTATAAGCACCTGTGCTCAAAATTGTCTGGACTAAAGGACCGCAAGCACCTTTCTCGACATTGACCTGTCAACAGGGCCATTAGCACTGTGCTCAACATTGACTGGCTAAAGGACCATACGCAATGTGATCCATATTGATCTGACTTAAAGTCCAGAAGCACTGTGCCCCACACTGACCTGGACCATAAGCGCAATAAGTACTTTGCTAAAAACTTACCAGACTGAAGGACCGTAAGCACTGTGCTCTACATTGACCTTTCTAAAGACCAGAAAGGACCACAAGCACTTAAGGTCCACATTGACGTGGTGAAAGAACTGTAAGCACTGTGCTACACATTAACCTAACAAAAGGACCATGAAAAAAGTGCTCCACTGTGACCTGACTAAAACATTGTATGCAATGTGCTCCACTATGACCCGACTAAAGGGCTGTAAGGACTGTGCCTACACTATTTACTGATTATAGGACCCTAAGGACAGTAAGCACTATGATACACATTGATCTGACTTAAGGACCATAAGCACTGTGTTCCACACTGACCTGAATAAGGGACCATATGTGCTGTAAGCACTGGGCTAAAACCTGACCTGACTAAATGACCGTAAGCACTGTGCTCCAAACTGACCAGATTAAAAGACCCTAAGGACCGTAAGCACTGTGCGCCACTCTGACCTGACTAAAGGACCATGAGAACTCTGCTCTACTATTACCCAACTAAAGGCCCATAAGCACTGTGCTCCACACAGACCTGACCAAAGGACCCTAAATACCGTAAGCACTGTGCTCAAAATTGACTTATGGACCATAAGTACCTCCACATTAACCTGCCTACACAACCATAAGCACTGTGCTCCACATTGAACTGACTAATGGACTGTAAGCACTATGTTCCATTATGGCCTGACTATTGGGCACTAAGGATCATAAGCACTTTGATCCACATTGATCTGACTAAAGCACAAATTCAGATTTCAAATAAAATTCTTTCTATACATTAAAAAACAAAAAG
Organism: Hiodon alosoides; assembly: GCA_025775065.1. NCBI lineage: Eukaryota > Metazoa > Chordata > Actinopteri > Hiodontiformes > Hiodontidae > Hiodon > Hiodon alosoides. The sequence goes on from JAOYSI010042468.1 coordinate 17,763, forward strand.
TGCCATGTCAGAGAACATGATGTTCAGTACTCACAATTACATTGCAGAAACTCACAATTTAATTCGCACAAAATAAAAACTTATTTGTTCACAAATTCTGCTCATTGTTTTTTATTACTTCGTGCGCTGCTTCGTGATATCAAGACTATACTTTACACTTATTTCCTGTATTACTCCAATCTTCCCACCCCACGTTGCGCTTTTTGTCTTTCGGTTTATTTTATTAATTTTTTTTGTGAAATCGGCAATTTCTCTTCTTATATGTTAAAGAGTATATTGTCAAGTTATTTTGCTATGTACGTAGGAAACATAGCGCACAAGCCTAAATTCCAAATAATATTGTTGCTATTTACTAAAAATGGTAATTTAAAGATCTTCGTTTAAACCACCATGCATCCCCTCAATATGCATGTTATTTAAATAAATATTGTTATCTGTTTACTTTGTTTCTCATTCGAACGTATAATTATATACATAAAAACAGAATAAGTGCAACTAAGAAACTATATAATTGACCTGATTTATGTGCTGTGTGTACAGGTACCTCCCGAGAGCGCCAAAGTATAATATGTGAGGCACTTCTCATATAATGGTGTACTTACTGGAAATAGGCATTTGTGTGAGGAAGTTGTACTTAAGTTGGAATAATCAAGTATAAGTCATTCCCTTCTTTGGCACCAAGTGACGCGTGTAGCTTTCTATTTTGGAGTTTATATATTTCACAATACTTGTACCCACTTGGTTGTGAATTTTTAAAGGCGTCATATGCATGCAGGAACTCAACACATATAAAAACCCTATTACAAAACTGCAATTATGGGTACCTATATTTTATTTTATTATCAATGATAATATATTGACAATTACAATAATAAAAATACATTATGTGTGCCAGCGCATCGTAGTTCAGCTAACAAACTGCAGCAGACACATCTAAAATTCGCATGGCTCTCGATAACTGAGGCTCATAATTTACGGAAACGTGTCCACTTCTGTAATAAGTAGTTTGACGACACATCAGCCACAAAGCTAGCCAGAGGGTGTCAGCTCGACAGGAGTTGACAAAAAAGTGTTGCTTTTTCATAGTTCGAGTTCTGCGAAGGTAAATTTCAACAACAATCTATCTTATATTTCTGTTTATAATTACTATCGCAGTTACCATACTAGAGAACTGAAGAAGAAAATATTGCGCTCCAATGACAGCCTATTGTCAAACGGGTAAGTTTCTTCTGTTATTGAGATATTTAATGCAAAACGGTGGGTACCGGGTTATATTGCAACGATGATGAGTTGTGTTCACAAAAATCATCAAAAAACATGGTTTTTATATGCGTCTTCATTAGGAACCATAACGAGACTCTGTATTCAGTTAACATTGTATTTATAACATTATAACATATATATATATATATATTTCATTCATTTTGGTGATTTCTGTGTTAATGTCTCGTTCTCACTGGCGTTTCATCAAGAAACCTTGTGAGGAGCCGTCATAAAGGGGGAGCCCATCCTCTGCTGGCCGGCTAACTAGTGTCCAAAATAGTGTCCACTGTCCTCCAGGAGAGGAGTAAGGGAAAATCCTAAACATGTCCAAACAACTTGTTATCCGGGGTAGTGGGGGCCCAAGATGGCTAGCGTCCTGTCTAAAGGATCTGGTGGTTGCTGTGAAAGTTGAACCAGTTCTGCAGCTAAGAAGCCTCAAATGATTCCTTGAAAGAAAGAGATGGAACGTTGGTAATGCATACCTATGGATGGAGTATGAACTCATGGTAAATAATGTGAAAGGGGAAACTTTGTGAGTAGAAAATCCAGTTGGCTACAGACTCTTTCCAAAATTCCCTTTGGCTAAAATGTACAATATGACATAATCAGGTTGACAATGTGTTTTGAAGTTGTGTTAGGTTGCTATCAAATAATTTCAACAAGTTTCACAGAAAAATATTACATTGTTAGCATTGTGGCAAGTGCACAACTCAGAAAAGATCGGAAGCGCTCAGTGTTCGGTAAATTCTGTGGATCTGGCCGCCCTTTATTAGTTTCACACATAGGAGATTCCTCTGGAGAGAAACAAAAGAAAATCTTACATGGTTCCCCCTCACAGGTTATTCACACAAAATAATTAACTAAAATAACAAACTAACACAAACTCGACCAAGTGTTTGTGATGTTCCTCTTGCTCGTCTCTCCCAAACCACTGTGGAAACCAGGATGTTGATAAAGCCTTCTAATTGCCTTAATTCCCACCTCTCGCACATTTCCTTGCACGTGTTTTGCACGTGTAATGTTTTTTAGGGGAATTCACTGTGAATTCGTTAGCTGACTGGATTATGTAGAGACAGTATTGACATTTGATTACAATAAAAGTAAAACCTTAACAAAAACATCTAAACATCTTCATCTAACAAGCTTCTTATTAGCTCAGTGAGTTGGCTGCAGTGCTTGCTTGGTGTTTTAGCGAAAGGAACATTAGTGATCAGTAAATTTAATGGTTGCAAGCTAATGTTAGACTCCATTGTGAGCATGCGTACGTGGGTTTGTGTGTCTTTTTTAAAATATATTTCTTGTAGACTAAAGGACTGTGTGGAATGGAAATGACTGGTTCTTAACTCAAGTAACCTAAATTAGAAGAAGAAATGTGCTGTTTGTCATGTGTAAGCGTGGTTTTTCAATGTTTTCCACTGACATCTATTTTGACATGCTAAATATGACCTTTCTTAATAAAATAAATTAGCTTGTTACATGATTTAAAAGCAATGCTAGGATTCTTAAATAATGCAACTAATTGTTTATGCGTGGAAAATATCACTCAAAGTTTGACTTCAAGTAAAACATGTTCAATTGTTGAACACAATTCAACCTATTTCTTCCTAACAGGAAAACCACTAACTCCAGTGGGTTGCATAATTATGCATATATGTAAAAAATAATTGTGAATGTTGCCTCACAGCTACTTGCCAGGGCATCTGTTGAAAAGGCTTTTATGGCCTATCAGGTTTGGCCTGTCTGAAACCTGGAGTCCCTTTTGATGAGGACTGTTTTCCAACTGCATATTTGTGTGTCGGTGTGTTTCAAGCTAATGTGGGTTCGTGTTAGGGCTGCAAGGCCTACCTGTGTAAATATTTCATCCTGAGTGGATTTGCATGATGCCTCATGATTCCCACGGAAGTGATGCATAAATCGTATTTTTAACTATCTGCACATTCTTTGAATAGCACAATAAAATGACTAGATTCAGTGATGCTGAATTATTGAGCAACATGTAAATACATCAGTCAAACCGTGAGGACTGCAGAATTTGAGATGTGGACTTAAGATCGTACCTTATTACCTTATTATTAGTGTTTTTCTCTGCTGTTGTGGCTGCTGTTGAAGAAGTGTTCATGTGTCCCCTGCAGGGTCCTCAGAATTAAGCCTGGATGAGGAACTTGAGATCGAAAGCCTAAAGATGCACAAGGAGGATCTTTTACATGACATTCAGGTGCTGTGACACACCAGTACACAATAGTGGAGCCGCAATGAACCACCTGTATATACTGCTGGAGGTGCTGCAACACATCTGTACACACTGCTGGACCCTCTCTGATGCACTAGAGTATTTGTTGTTTTTTACTCATCCCATCCCCACCTGGACTGTGATATGCCTAATTTTAATGAATGATTTTTATTAGAGATTTTGGCAGCCTGCCTGAGACTGTGTTTAGCAGACAGTTCGATACTCTGTGTCAAGTCACTCTGAAGAAGATCATAATTCTACAGTGCAATCTTTTTGCAGGAGCTGAAGATGGAGATTGAGAAGGTCATGAAAGAAATTCAAGAGTTTGAGGCTGCGGAGGAGAAGTGAGTGTACTTTCGTGACGATGGGCCCATAGCCAGAAGATGAGCTCAGAGAGCCGACTTTTTTCTGTTCATGTGCTGAACATGAGTAGAGAATTAACACTATCCCTGTTTATTTTTGTCTATATACATGAGTTTGGGTAAGCTCTTAGTTCCTCCTAGCTTTGTGGTTTAGAATTTCCTTTTCCCCTTAATTTTGTATGGCAAACATGTCTCAATAAGAACTCTTGCTTGACTAAATCTGGAATTTACATTGCCAATAACCTTGCAGTTCACACTGTTGTAAATTTGCTTACTCGATTTCCATCTCATGGTTCCCCTTAACTACATTTTAAATGCCACTTATGTCTGTCAAGTGTATACATAAGTGTTCCTCTCATCTCTGTCCACAGTATAAATGTTCTCTCAACTCTGTCCACTGTAAAAACGTCCCCCTAATCTTTGTTCACAGTAAAAATGTTGTGAGGGGCAAGCAGTTTTCCAGTGGAAAGAAGAAATTTAACCTGGACCCCAAAAAGGTGAGCCCTGAACCAAAACCAAAGTGTTACTTTTGGTGCTAGCACCAAAGTGCTGAAACACTATAACACTGTCAGTTATAGTCAGTTGTACTTTTCAGTCATGCATTAAGTGACCTTAATTAGGGACTTGGTTAATTCCATTCCTCCACTGTCGTTCATGGTAAGTAAACTAGTACAGAGGCTGGGGAGGGCGCTTGAGCTGTCCCCTGCGTTGTTCATGCTGAGGTTGGGGTGGCTGTACAACGGACCATTAAAAGCTTTGGTTTAACTTCTGGCCTTTGTTTTCACGTGTTTCACAATTAAAATTTCACATTACTACAGAAAGTGAAACTTAGTGAGCCCACAGCCAACAAACCATACTGCAGTGCATCTCCCATGATCATGCAGTGCCGTCATCTAAAAAAAAAAGGCAGTTGTTCTGACAATTAAAAGCTTTTCAAACTTTAAATAAAACATTTTCAAATTAGATTTAATAATTAGATTAGTTAGAGTTAATAACCATCCAAACCAAAACAGCAAAGAAATACATTGAAAGATTGACATCCTTTGACAGTTTGTCACAGCGCATACAAACTCAGGCAATACCTTTTTTCTGTTGATTTATGGTGTCATTTAGTCTGCTATTAACGTGATCTAATTATTGTTACCGACTTATTTTAAATATTGTCTATCTTCTATAGCTATAAATTAGGCCAAAATGTGTACTTTGTAATTTGCAATGTAAAAAATCTTGATTATTAATGTTTTAAAACATGTATGGACAGTATACAACCCGTTGCAAATACAAACAGAATTCAATGTATTTTTTGAGGAGTGAAATACTAATGCTATACTAATATCAAGAAACCTTGAAGTTAGATGTTGCTTATTCATCCTTTAGACATTGTTGTGATGTTGCTTAGAAGCTGTTAAGCCAGACAATAGAGATACCAGCGCTGATACCGGAATACATGAAGACTGTATTTTAAGTGCTCTATCAGATCGGTATGTGCAGAGAGGCTGCGGATGAAGAAAAACGTTGACATGGCCCATGACATCACACTTATGCTGGCCGTGCTCTCTGGATCACGCAGGAGGAACCCAACTCAAACCACATCCTGTGTTTGCTGAAACTGTGCAGTCTCCGGGTGTTTTGATCAAGACCCTCAAAAGAAAGATTGGCCTTGTCTGTTAAACTCACTCTTTATGGTTCTATGGAAAGAGCCTGCAGCCAACTCATTGTTTATGACCCCGTGGAAAGTAAGGATATCTGAACTGTGTTGTGTGAAGTAAGCCCTCATACAGAACGACAGCAGATACCCGAGCTAGTGTTGACCAGTGAAGGACATTACTATAAACAAATTTAAAAAGGACTCACTGCAGTTTTGATTTATAGTATTGAGTAAAAGCAGAAACAATGTGACAGTTATTATCTGAGTGTACGTCAGATGCTGGACCGATCTCACGGGTTCAGGCCTCTCAAAGCAGGATCGATCCACTAGCCCATAACTGATTCACAGGCCGAGGTCTCTCACAGTGGGAACAATCCACAGGCCCAGAACTCTCACAATAGGACCAATCCACAGGCCCAGAACCGATCCACACGTTCAGGACCAATCCACAGGCTCTCACAGTCTCTCACAGCAGAACCGATCCACAGGCCCAGATCTCTCATAGCACCTGTAGAAAGAGCGTATCAGGAGATAGGTCTGAAAATTGAGCGGTGCTTCTCATGCACCTATTATTCATAGTCTGTTTTTTTTCCCCTGAAAACGATTTTGCTTATTTTACTGTTGAGCTCATGAATGTTTCACATTGCTTCCAAAAAATGTGTTTTTGACTCACAGTGATTCTTTAGCAAGGACTGGTCTTGAGATCCCCATTCTCTTCCCCTTTTCATATAAGGCTTCCAGGAGAGAGGGGTGCATATCATAAGACCCCACCCCTCAACAGTCCCACACTGACTGTCTGTGCTCCCATTGCAGGGCATGCAGTACCTGGTGGACAATCACCTGGTGCAGTGGAATCCACCTGCAGTGGCGGAGTTCCTTTATAAAGAAGACGGACTGAACAAGGCGGCCATTGGGGACTTCCTTGGAGAGAGGTATTACCATAATGAAAGTGTAACAAAATCGATGACGATGATGCTACCACTGCTCTTTTCTTTGGAACTCCTCTTGCATACATACCTCTGATGTAGTTTCCTTCCCTTTTGTATATTTTTATCTGCAGAGACGACATGCACATTCAAATATTAAAGGCCTTTCTGGAGTTACATGAGTTTTCAGACCTTAACCTAGTGCAAGCTTTGAGGTGAGTTAGCACACATAATCTCCTTTTCTGTGGTATGAACATATTTTAGAAAACATTTTTAAAGTTATTATTTTCTAAAAGAGGTAGAACTATAAATATAAATAGACTTCCTAAGGTTTTTTTCTGTTAAAGTGGGTTTGCAGGCACCTGTGATTATCCCCTTTCTCTATGTCTGCCCCTGACTTCCCTGCTAACCTGCTCCCCTGCTAACCTGCTCCCCCGCTAACCTGCTCCCCGATGCTCCAGACAGTTTCTGTGGAGTTTCCGCCTCCCGGGGGAGGCTCAGAAGATTGACCGCATGATGGAGGCCTTTGCCACCCGCTACTGCAACTGCAATTTTGACATGTTCCAGTCCACAGGTGACTAAAGAAAAAATCCACAGCACTCTTACATTTGGTTCTATACTGTACTCATGAATGTGTTCCTCCAATAATCAATGAGCTGGTAATAAGCGACAGATAAAGTATTTTTATTGTAAGTATATTTTGTTAAGAAACTTACGGACATACATTTAGTGTTGTTCACTCGGGATCCCAGTGAAATAGGTGTCATTAGGATGTCCTTTATGTTGTTCATGTTTTCAACCTCTTTTTTGGCAGACACATGCTACATCTTATCCTTCGCTATCATCATGCTGAACACAAGCCTCCACAACCCCAACGTGAAGGACAAGACTCCTCTGGAGCGCTTCATCAGCATGAACCGAGGCATCAACAACGGGGGTGACCTGCCTGAGGAGCTGCTGTCGGTGAGTGAGGCTGCACCACCAAACAGCCAATGCACAAATGAATTTCCACTTGGAGCAGGCCCATAATTTTACGTTTATTACGTCCCTCTTCTCCTCCCTGCCTTCCAGAAACTGTACGAAAGTATCAGGAACAACCCTTTCAAAATTCCAGAGGATGATGGAAATGATCTCACTCACACCTTTTTCAACCCCGATCGAGAGGGCTGGCTTCAGAAGTTGGGTGAGACTGGGCATTGTTGCTCAACCCCAATAGAGGGGATCGGCTTCAGAAGTTTGGTAGGTCTGGGCGTAGTTGCTCAACTGCGATTGAGAGGGCCAGCTTTAAAAGCTGGTTGAGACTGGGCATTGTTGCTCAACAGGATCAAACAGCGTTATTGAGTAAAATAAGTAATTTGTAGGGTTGAATGATAATAACATTCTCAGTTATCGATTATCAGCTGTAAATTATCACAATAATCATAATTATTGGCTTTTCAGCTTTTTATTTCAAATAATATAAATAAAATATCTGGGAATTGATCAAATTTAAAGCTATATATACTTGAGCAATATGTCAACGGCCTCTACAAGGTTAGAAGACATCAAACTAGACAATTATCAAAAAGACCAGCATCTTTAATAAAAGGTATGAAACAATGGTTACAATTGTTGGTTACAATAATATAACAAAATGTTTGTTGGTTAGCTTTTCAACTTTTGAAATACATGCTACTATTTTTTTTAAAAGTGTTAAAAAATGCTAAATTATGATAACAAAATATCAGCTTTTGAACAGTTTCAGCACTGTTTTTTGACTGTAGTCAATTACGTTGTGGGGTCACTATCAATCCACATACACTAAATAGCCTTTCAGACGGAACACTTGTGACTGGCAAACGTGGATACTTGCAAGCTAACACGCTATATTTAGATTTTATGATCCAGTAACTCAGTTAATGTTTTGTTTGAACTTCTCTGTTAAAATTTCAGTTTCACTCTGCCTCCGTCATATTTGGTTCTTGTAGAAATATAGTTCTTTTAGAATATGAATCTGGAAAAGAAAAATCCAGATTTAATATCGGATCAGAAGGTTTGGTAGTTTTTGTTGTTGCCATGCATTTGCTCAAAAGTTTGCCTTTACTTGGTGAATCTTACATCACATATTACAACTTCCCACTATGCAGCATGTGCAGATCACGTGTTGTGCCTCACACAGACAGTTAAGTACTACTGTCTTACTGCAAAGAGTTACTGTTACACAGAAGCATATCATAGTGTGTAACGCACAATAAAATGATTATTGATAATTATTTTTTAACGCAATACAAGTATTGATGCAAAAGCATTATTGATAATATCACGAATGTCACCGTATGATTAGGTTGGTTTTCTTTATGACTTATTGTAGCAGCATGAGGGTAGTGATGGCAATAGTGTCCACTGATTCCAGCAATCTCCCAGAAGGCCACAGTTAACCTTGCCTTTGATTTTGATTTAAACAGAGTATAGTTGATTTATATAAACACATTTGAAAAGTACCATTACTGTAATATCTTGGTTGACAGGAGGCAGAGTGAAGACCTGGAAGAGGAGGTGGTTTATCCTGACGGAAAGCTGCCTGTATTATTTTGAGTTCACCACAGTAAGCCCTTACCCCCTTTCCGACCCGTTCCCCCATTTCCGACTTCTATTCCAGAGAGACTTATTGTGAGGATTCCTCTGTTTTTGATACCATATTTGTGTCCCCAGGACAAAGAACCAAGAGGCATAATCCCGCTAGAAAACCTGTGTGTGAGAGAAGTAGCGTGTCCACGGAAGCCTGTACGTATTCCCAGAACTGAGAATTTCACTGCATCCAAAAGCAACACGCCTATGGCTCTGTAGCCAATAGCCCCACAGCCCCGTGGCTCTGTAGTCAATAGTAAATAGCACCACAGTAATGTGGCTTGGTATCCAATGGCAATATAATCTTGTGACTCTGTAGCCAATAGCACCACAGAAATGTGGATCTGAAGCCAGTAGCACCTGTCCTGTGTTTAGAACATTCTCATCCAGTAATATCTCTGAAAATTTGTAAAATTCATACCCACATATTTCAGGTATGGTTAAAAGGTCTGGATATGAAAAATAAAATAAAATAAAGGACATAGTTTTACAATCAATTAAAAAAATTAGCCGGTTCAAAGGGGCAACCTCAAGTAAATTTTACATTACATTTTAGATTTTAGGCATTAGGCGCTCTTATCCGGAGTGACGTACAAAAATGCTGTAGTTAAGGGGTTAAAGTGTAGCCCATTCATCATTTTGCCTATCCCTAGAAGAATGTATTGCCTAAAGTTAATTCTTTTGTCTGGATTTGTTTTGAAAACATTCGGTGTCTGTTAAGTTCTTGGATATTAAAAAGAGTCGTCCGAGAGGGATGAAAGCAACCATACAATGTGACAAGAAGTAAGCTATCAATGGCAATATAACAGAAATGCAATTATATAACATGAAAAATCAGTGTGTTTGTGTGTGTGTAGTATTGCCTGGAGCTCTACAACCCTAACAGCAAGGGGCAGAAGATCAAAGCATGTAAGACAGAGACTGATGGGCGTGTAGTGGAAGGGAAACACCAGTCATACATGATTTCTGCGGCCACGGCTGAGGAGCGGGACAACTGGATCGAGTCCATCAGGTTTGGAACCGTCAGAGAGAACCACTGTAGACGCAGTTCCGGATAATCCTCAACAGTTCAAGAGTGAAT
>JAOYSI010042490.1:0-27867 GCA_025775065.1 Hiodon alosoides
CATTTGATCGTATTAAACTCTCTCCACTTTTAAAAACATTGAACGTGGGTGTGAATGAAGCCCGGGCTGAAGGTTTAAGGTATCCATTGTAAAAGAGCATTTCTTTCCTTGCAACTACACTGTAGCACTTTCACTGAGGTCCGCTATTTGTTTGTTTCAGTTTCTTAGCAACACTGAAAATGTATCTTTTGCTTTAGATGAAACGCCAGTCAAGATTTCCCTGTGAATCTTGAAGTGGCATTATAACCTGTGTGCCTTTGTTCAAAACATATCCACACTAATTTGTCTTCCTTTCAAATCTTTTAAACATTTAATGCACAGCTTTTTTTTCCGGTGCACCTGTTTGACTTGCTGCCAGGTTGTTTTATGACCCACCCCCTTCCCAATCCGTTCTCCAACTCTCCATTGAACCTAAAAAAAACCGTCTGAGCTTAAATTACTTCTCAGTGTGACTGCTTATTGGCAGTGTTGAGTCTCGGCCAGCTGCATTTTTGGAACCGATTAGTTTCGATTCCGTCCGTCTTTCATCTTCAGAACGTCAGGCTTTGTTCTTTTCTTATAGAGATCCCTGCAGCTCGTAGTACTAGTACCCCTCTGCCTTCGTGAAGCACCTCTCGAACATAAAAAAATGTCCTACTGCCAGGATATTTGACCGTCCGTCTTTTCCACGCTCTCCTCTGTGCCCTCGTTATTATTTTACCCAGAGAGAGAAACTGTCAATCACAGACCAACTGCAGCTGACAGGTGGCTTGATTTGAGTGCCTGGTATGGAATGTAATTTTTTAACTAAATATTTTGAAGCTGGCAATAGAACCATTGATATAGTCTCCCTTATGCAAAACAAAACTGAAACGCTTAATTTGGGAACATTTGGGAAATATCCTAGTGTCAATCAACTAATCATTTAAAAACCGACCTTTTTTTCCGAAGGCTGTCCAAGAATGATTGTTTACATGTAGTATTAAATCTGAAATAGCTTTCTTAAGTCCTTTGTCATCTTTCTGCCACAACATGTTCCCCATATTAATATGACGGTCAACCAAAAAAGCAGTGCCCCCTATTTTTTTATGTCCTGAGTAATGTTTCATCACGACATTCCTGCCAATACTGGCAAGGTTTCTAAGTGTATCTAATGCGTTTTGAGCACCTTTAAAGGATTCCCTACAAGGACATCGTTTTCTGTCAGTGGCTGCATCACTGAAATGGTACTGCTCCAATAAAATAGCATTGCTTAATCATCGACATAGAGGGATAGTTGTAGTACTATTTTATCGAGTAATTTAATGACAAATGGAATCAAAGTGGAGGGAGATGAATGACATGGGCAAGATAAGTTGAACAGGAAAAGTAGTTAGGTTGAAGTTGGATGGTTTCATTTAGCGAGAGGAAGGAAAGCAAAAGCATATGAAAAACTGCCATTTGTCAAATGCTAATCTCACTAGAGCTTTTCATTTTAATTTGAAGATTACTAGATCTTAACATCAAATACAGACTTTCTTTGTCCGGACTTTCAGTGCCAATCCTTATTTCACACAGCATGTATTCATTCAAATGTTATACCCTGCACTAAGGATATGTCTCCTTTTAAGTGATCCTTGTCCACTTTGTCCCGTGAGGACTATGTCCAGTTATGTTTTGAAATGATAGAGATCTGAAAAAGCAAACAGGCAAGACGATCTTTGTTGACTGCATGTGTGATAGAATGTGTGCTGAGACACATTGTGGGCCCATAAACATAAGCCCCGTGGATCTCAAATGGCAGACAAGGCGTTAGGGACGACGCCTTATGATTTATGATAAGAACACTATGTCACTGACAGCTCTTCTTCCAAGGGTCACATGACTTCTCCTTTTTTTCCCCTTTTTTTCTATTTTCTTCAGCTCAGTTTCTTTATAGCCACAGCTCATGAGAGGTTTTTGATTTCTCAAAAAGCTAGTGGGGGGGTCTGGAAGATCAGATCGCCCTTGTTCCTTGGCTAATCACAGAAACACCGCTGCATCTGAGAAACACCTGACCTTGTGTTATTTTGCATTTCATGGAATCTTTTTATCCTTATTATATGCACATCACATCATGTATACCTGTTTTAGTATTCAAACAACAGGGACTCCCTACACACATATAGGCCTACACATAATATGGCACATATAAACGTTGTTTGCCAATGTCCAACTTTAATGAAACAAAGATACAATTCCAGTACACTTTTTACACCTGCCATATTCTTGTATTATATTCCATTTTTGACAAGCTACGGCTAAATTAAATCAACAACATGAGGGACCAATGATATGTCAGTCCTTTCTAATATGACATTTAAATCTTTCACAATAGCACTGTTGAAATCTCACTTTTGAAATGTTTATTTTTAACTGTGGTTTTAAAAAAATAGAAGCATTATCTGTGTAATGTGCTTGTCTGCCTTCAGATATGTGCTGCGTTTATTGTTTAGATACACTAAACCGGGGGTAGGCAACCCTGGTCCTTGAGTGCCAGTTATGAACATTGTCTGGTAATGGCTCTGAAAGTCCATGTAAATCTCCATTAAGATGGCTTACATATATCAAGTATTTAAATGCCAGTTCATTTAAAACTGTAAATATTTTTCCGAAAGGATGTTCATGTTCATTGTTTTGAAATCTGTCTTTTTTCCCTGTTAGGTACCTCTGATCTAAGCCCTTTCTCTGACCCGCGGCAGTTTGAGCGTCAGTTTCCTGGCCTCTCTTCCCTTACCGAGAGCCGCTTTCCCAGTCCCAGAATGCACTACCCGGCCACCTTCCCTTACACGCCCACTCCGGTCACGTCGGGCATGTCCCTGGGTATGTCGACCACTACCCACTACCACACTTACCTGCCACCACCCTACCCCGGCTCCACTCAGAATCAGAGCGGACCCTTTCAGACCAGCAGTACACCCTATCTCTATTATGGAGCGTCCTCCGGGTCGTACCAGTTCTCCATGGTACCAGGGGGAGACCGATCGCCCTCCCGAATGCTCCCTCCATGCACCAGTGCCTCCACGGGCACCTCGCTTGTCAACCCCAACCTCCCAAACCAAACAGATGGGGTAGAGGCCGACGGGAGTCACAGTAGCTCGCCAACAGTGCTTAATTCCAGTGGGCGAATGGATGAGTCAGTTTGGCGGCCATATTGAAAACACTGAAATCCGAGATCAGACTTAACTGGTCCATCATCTTTGAGAAGAGTTACAGCTGTCAGATACAAGTGTCTTAATCTTAACAAGTGGTTTTTAAAGCACAAACACTCATGAGGAATAATAATGTCTCGTTATTTAATCCATCAACATCAAATTGTAATCAGGCTGATTCACAAAGAGACTCTTTCATTGAATATTTGTCCAGCAGGTCCTCGCCTCGGACACAGTCTGTGAGCTGAAAGAAGCGCCTAACGGGAATCCAAGCATTACTGAAACCTTTTTTGACATTCCGCAGCAGAGTCAGTGGCCACCTGAGCGGGATAGCCACTGAGAAATAAGAGCTTCCACCCGCATCGCATTCATTGTGTGTTTTTATTGGTCCATTTGCTGAGCTTGATTTAAAAAAAATATTTTGCTTCTTTTGTATTTATACACGTGACGGAAGTGCAGTTCTACGGTACCAGCGGTTAGTCATCCGTAAGTGCGTTTATGCTGTGTTATTGTCGCTTAATTTAAAAGTTAAAATTGTATCGGAAAACTTGGAACTTATCCATAAGCAATATCTTATAAAGCCATACTTTATATTCTGTTTGATATCTGAATATTATTTTTGGAGCATCTCTTAAGTTAATAATGTGTTCTTAAAAAAAAAATTCCTAGCACCCAAAGATTTTTTGTTGTTGTTGTTACTATTAAGTTAAGAAAATGGTGAAAAGTCTGAGATTAAAGTATCAGACACAATTTACGAAGAAAATGTTTGTTTTTATGCTACTTTGGGGTTTTTATTACATCTTTATTGGTCAGAATACTGAGACTGTACCTACATTTACAATGGTGTACTAAAAACTAATAGCTGACATTGGCCCCATTGCGTTGAGGTAAAAACAAACAAATGCTACAATAAATGTGTGTCCTGTCATTTAGTTTAAAAATGTTAAAATGTGACGATGTAGTGCAGAGGTAATTATTAAAACTGTTTAAGCACTTTCTGAAAGTTTGGATACACTCAATGAAATGAAAATTATATTCACTGCCATTGACTATTTATATGTCATGTAACAAAATATGTTAATGTGTGTCGTAATGATTTACCATAGGTGGTAAATCACTATGCAAAAACTGCACAGAGTAATATCTTTTCAAAATGTGCTATTTTTTGAGGATTTGGATCTTTTTTAGTGAGTCTTAACTTCACTCTTTAATTACTCCAATATTACCCAGAAATACAGAGTTTGAAATAATTCAGATGAAATATTGTTTAGATAAATTGTCTTGAAGTACAAGGATTATATACCTTTAACGTTAGTTAAAGTGCAGTACTGAAGTTCTCTTTGGGTCATATAAACTATGAGGCCGGTACCTAATCAAAAGTGGCAACTCTATAATCGTACTTTAAATAATTGTATTTAAGAGCTTTTTATTTTTATAAGTAGAATTAAAATGATACTTATAAAAAATAAAATAATATTATGAAATTAAATTATGAAATGCGATTAGCGGGTCATCTATGTCCCAGCCTAAGTTTACTCATCTACTTTATAAGGTACTTTTGTTGAATTTTATTTGGAATCCTATGGGTCTTATTGTCATAGCTAGCATTGTAAAAAAAAAAAAGAAAAAAATTACAAAAACAAAAAAAAACTTGTTCTATTTATTGTACGCAAATATGCATTTATTGTAAGCCATTTTTATGAAAATATGCATTTGTAATGCAAAAATAACATTATTTCCTATTGTTATTGTTTTTATTTATTTGTTTTGATGAATAGAGACGTGCCGCTTCAGTAGAAAAATGTTTTCATCTGCACTTAATACTAAGGGTCCACTAAGATGATCCATTAAAAAAAAAAAAAAAAAAAAAAAAATTACTGCCATAAAATATTTTCACCTATTTAAGATCAAAAAGGTACAATATTTCTGATCATATGTTTTCAGTAATGGCCGGAAGGGCTTTGAAGAAATGTTTTGTATTCTTATAATAAGTGATGCTTTTTGAAAATTTCTGTAAAATATAACTTAATAATAAGGCTGCAGGCAGCAACCTGATACTCCTTTGTAAGATTGTTTTGTATGTTTGTATAAAGTAAAGCACTTCTGCATATCGGTTGTTTGTTCAATCTCTGAAACTGTTTAAATCTCTGAAACCCTTATAACATCCTAGACAATTAAGCTGTGGATAAATCAAGACAATCCCACTGCAAAGACAACAGAAGCAATCCAAAGCTATAAGGGGTTTGGGAATCCCTGTGGTGCCATCACTTTGAAAAAGCAGATCTGAAAAGTGCCTTTCGTGATATCACACAGCTGGTTCCCATTAATGGTTCTATAGCACTGTACCAATGGCAACAGGTACAATGTAAGAGCAGATGTTATTGAATGAGTGACATTGGTGTGAACTGGGGATATCAAATCAGAGGTTATATTCTGTCTTTGGCATGGCTGAAATCACCAGGGTCAACTCTAGCCTGCTTCTGGCATTGGGTTCGATCCCCAGAAAGGTCCAGAAAAGGCCTACTTTTGCGCCTCAGATATACAGATATCAGATATCAGATATACAACACGTTGAGTATTATGACGCTACAGGGAATGATTAGTGTCTCTATAGTAAGAGCAGCACTGCCGTGATAGGCTGGAAGTTAGCATATGTTTTGCGATTACCATGTTCAACCAAAGGCAATTTCGTTGAGTTGCGTGCTATAATACGGTAATCATCTACGAGCCTCAAGAGTCATTGCATCCCTGCTGGCAGTTTGAGATCCAACAGGGACTTCCCAAATTGTTGCAATTTTTTTACGGTTGTTTTGGCCGTAATAATACAATTGATAAAGAATACCTCTGTCTTCCTCTCTTGGCAATTTTGAGAAAAATAAAAACAACAACAACAACATACAAATCGTTTCGTTTTTCCTCTTGCAAGAACAGAAATGAACGGTGTCTAAAACATTAACATAAAATAGATCATACGTTTACATTTTACATTTATAACTAAAGGTCATAAAGTTGCCAACCTACAATCGCACATGGTATTACTGCATTTGATAGTTTTTTTCTATTTATGAGTAGAATAATAAGATACAAAAAAGCAAATGTTATTAAATAAAATTTCATTAAATTAGCATAATGTCAAACTTTTGATTTTAGTCCCTAGTCTGAGATAAAACAGAACATGCCAGGACAAAAGAAGCTATCTTCCTGTGGAATGGGAATGCATAATGTTAACAGAATGTATACTAAACTATAACTACGCAACTGGGGCTGTAAAACTGATAAATAATATATGTAGAGTTTTAATAATTGTCTGCCCATTCTCCGGCCTAATTTAGTCTGTAACAATGGGCTCATTGTTTCTGCAGCTGCATCTTTGTCACAATTGGCTAATTCTACCTGTGTTTCTTCTTCAGTCGTTCATTTATTTTTGCATCCCAAACTTTGTTGACTGTGAAAAAATTCATATTTGTAAGGTACTAAGAGTTCAACGACAGTTAGTGAGATTTTCTACCATTTGTTGCATGTTTTTTTTCAAGAATAAAATAACATTTTTTGTCACAATTCAGCAGTTCCATTTTGTTTTTTAATTTCATATATATATATATATATATATATATATATATATGACCGAAAAAAAAGATCAAATTGAATTCTGGAATTTAGTAGTGAAAGAAAATGAATTGATTTTTCAAGTTTCTACAATTGGATATAATGGTAGCAGTGCACATCGAGAACCGGACCAAATCAAATGTCTGTCGCGCATGCAATTAACCTTGTTACTATTTTATCAGACTCTGAACCAAATCTAAGTTTTCTCTATCTAAGACAGCGGCTTTCAACCAATCACAGCTTATGTTCAGTACTTTTGAACAGGACACAGAGACAGGCAAGTCTTCAGTTGTGTGGAACCTGCGGTTTGGGTAAAGCGGACAGCTGGTGGTATAGCGGTTAAGGTGACTGGCTTGTTACTGAAAGAAACTGAAAGGTTGCCCGTTCCGGTCACATGCCAGCTGTGGCATCCTTGAGCAAGGTGCTTAACCCGAGTCGCTTCGGTAAATATCCCGCTAAATAGATGAATTAACTTGGGAATTGTGGGCTGTGTAAGTCGCTTTGGATAAAAGCGTCTGCTAAGCAACTTCATTGTAAAGACGTACAGGCCCTGCAGCTGCCATCAAATCAACACACTTTGCTGAACTTTGGTTATATATCAAAATCCTAAAACTTTCTATTGCAGTGATACTAGTTTAGATATTAATTTATTGTGTACTTTCAGATGGAATAGTGAACCAGTGTTAAAAGCAGGAGACTCTTTTTGCTGTCGATGGCACCATTGATTTAGTTAAGTGCAGGGAGCTCCATTTTGAAACCCATTGGGGTAGCCAATGAAAATAATCCTTGTGTATTCAGGTGATTTCAAGCAGCAATGGTGTGGATGAATTTGACCTAGGTTTCAAACCTAAACTTGGTCATTTGACAGAATAAAAAGAATACTAATGGGCTTTTTGGAAACAGAACTGTCAAATTTCTATTGTAAACCCTTTTTTTCAATGTTCCTGACTGATTCATTGCGTCTAACTTCTGAAGGTTGATGGCATTAATACGCTTATAGAAATATTGAAACAGTGTCCTGATTTGGACTTGGTGTTGATAGAGTAGTGGTATAAGACCAATATTGTGAAGTTCTTTTTTTATTATTAAAACAGTCCATTCTTCTGACATTGTTGTTTTAGAGAATAAAAAAGCAATGATGATAATAATTAATTTCTTGCTTACTCAATGGTTTATAGCAGTAAAAAGAATGCCACAAAAACAGGGCAGTTTTTTATTAGATTAGTCCAGTTTATTTTTTATATTATTATTTGTATGGGCTATGTTAAACTTTGGGACTACTGAAAGGAGTCGTTTTTCTTAGTCTTTCTCCTCTTTTAGTCAGCATAAATATTTCAGTTTATAATGAATTTTTTTTAAAGATTAGTGTATTTAATAATGTTGGCTATTTGCATATTGCCGACTATTTTCTCACTCTTTCGAATATATTTGTGAAGCCATATCAATAAGGTACAGATATTGCACATTTCAGTTTAGTTCAATGTGCCAATGTTTGGCTTGGATTTGGGACGGGAAACCGCTCCATACGGCTTTTTTGGTGCTACTTTTTAACATTCTGCTGAGAATTTAAGGCTGTTTCACATTATTTCAAGTCATAACAGGCGCAGTACCTAAAGTGTGCATGGAGACCCGATTTTGATGGATGTGTTTTCAGAAGGGCTGGGAATATTTCCTACATTTCCTATAAAACAGAGGGAGTGGGAAAAGCTAAGCCATCCTTTGAGTTTGGTTTGTCTGCCTTCCTACCAAAATGGGTAGGGACTGCTATAGGGAATACTGTAAAAATAAATAAGAAAAGAAAAATAGGAGATGAAATAGAATTTAAAAAATCAGTCCTACAATGTGTTTTGGAGTGATTTGGACTATCTGCTCATCCCCTGCCCTGCCATTCATCGGTGAGCGGTTCTAAGTCTAAGGCTTTCCCTGGGTGCATGGCATCCGTGAACTGGCTTAGCAGTTACATCAAATCTATCAAAAAAAATCTATTTATTTGCATGGAATTCAGATTTAAGTTAAGCTATTACATACAGCAACAAAATGCAACTTCAGGCTGTTTTTCTGTAACTGTAAAATAAATCAATTTGCCATGTTTTTATGGCAACTATTCCTGATTGCCAGACTTGTTTACAAGGACCTCAGTAATGCCATGATTATTGCAATGTCATGAATCAATTCTATAGCAATTAATTCAGTGAAGCCATGCTTTCCCAGCTATAGATATGCAAAAAATAAGACAATTAACACATACATTTTCCAAATAGAAGGAAATGGCACTGGGATCTGTTAAAAGGGCAGGAGAATTAAAAAAATAAAAAAACAAAAAAAAAAAACAATTCAAGCCAAGCAGGTAAGTCAAGGAAACAAAAAATAAGAATGCAGGTTATTTACCTGCAGGCTATTAGGTGGGTGCAGTGTAAAATAACATCAATACAAATCACGGAATAATGCAGATTGTCATGCCTTAAAAAAAAAAAAAAAACTAACAAAAAAAAAAAACATACTTAAATACACATACATATAAAAATGAAAGTAATTCTAAATATAATAACTTTACTGCAAATAAAAAGGTGAAACCTTCTCATATCAAGTTTATGTAATCCCAACTCTTACAGTTCTCACCTGCTGGGCTTTGCAAGACTCCACAACTATGTAGCAGTCTTGCTAGTTATTAGCTCTCACAAGGAACAAGTCCAAGCAGAAACAGAAGGTTTGGTCCACTCACAGGCTACTGTTTGTGTGTGAAGTGTAGTTTACTCCATACTTTGGTCTATAGTAAAACAATGCACGATGGCTTGTTTGATGGAGAACCTTCAATCAGGACACATTACTTGTAGCTTGCAGGTAACAACCCAACCGTTATTAGAAAAAAAATTTAAACACTCTGTGGTAAATCCCTCCCTGTCTGTCTCCACTATCCCATTAACCACAGGGATGCAAAACAAAGCCAAATGTTTGCAATCCCAAATTTGGCAGACCTTGGAAATGCTTACCGGCATTAGAATCCTATGGGTATCAGTGATCAAAGAATATACCAGTCTGAATTTGAACAAGTAAATATCTACTCATACAGTTCTAAAACAATCATCCTCTTGTGGTCTTATGTTGGTCAGAATGAGTGAAAATGGCTTTATATATCAAACAAATGAATAGTACACAGTATTTTTCTGGTCTTTCTAATAAACCAATGTTGTGAAATGTTGCAGAAAAATTGTGTGTTGGCAAATGTACGCAGGGTGGTATTTAAAAAACTTCTAAGCCTGTCTGTCAAGAAGCAAATTTGATTTCAACTGAAATAAAAATAGAGCATTCAATGCATCAAATTGTAGCCAGGCAGCTTGAAAAAGTAGGAGTTTATTTGAATATTTGTGTGGTTAGAGATAAAACCTGGACAGTTGTTTGTCAAACTAGTAAAATAAATATATATAGCATATTATATATCTATATATCTATTTTAGATAGAAAGTAGGGTTTCCCTAAGGTAGTAGTTAGGCAGTAATGGTAGCAGTGTCCCCTGTCCCCCACCCCAAATTTGAGGTCAATCTTATGCTCATGTCAGCTGGAAAAACTGAGGCCTATGAGCTGGAGTTTGCCGATTCAAATCCAGCTCATGTCATTGGCTGATTGTAACCGGACAAGCACAGCAACAGTGTAAAATTAGTATAGCTCAATACATATTAATTGTTACACTACTTATGCTCCTACTAACCGCTGAGGTTCTGACAATTTGTCAAAGAAATTAAATTAATGCAAAATCAAATTTATTTAATCAATTAATCAATATGGTTTGATCAAGATAAGAAAAGCAGACTGAGGGGGGCAGAGAGAGAATAGAGAACAATCGATTTGGACAGTCTTTCCAGGATCTCGAGTCTTGCCAAAGTGTTTGATTGACCCCTTTGCTCTTTAGAGCCTAAAGCTTTTAATAAGCCATGCTTCAGGATCTCTCATGCCCAAACTAACAAAAGTCCTGTATATTTTTCCTTCACCTCTCCATCTTATTTTATGCTGATTTATGCATCATTTCCTATATTTTTCTTCTTTGCTGAAATACGAGGGCTTGGGTTTCACCGAATGTTCGGTGCGCCGGCCGTTTTTCATGCTTAAACCCCGTTTCTCAAACCATGTCACAACTGGCTAGATTCTGTATCGCGCTGTCCCAAGCCCTCTGGCACTTTTCCAAGGACAATCTTCAAACTCCCTTAACGGGGCTGTGATAGAAAAATCCAGCCCCTCATTTTTTTTTTTTTTTTGGGTGGAGGTGGGGGAAACACATCTGAAAGCAGAGACCCTCTCTGGCTGTCTCGGGAGTTTCGGGCTGGGGTCTCCGTGACCCGGATTTATGCTCCCGGCCCGGCAGCCGGCGCTGGTGAAATATTTGCTGCCACCGGGAGGGATCTAGACAAATGAAGTGTGAAGCTCACGGGAGTTAGCAGACAGCCGCGGCGAAGTCACTAAACACTTACAGCGGGTTGGCAGGGAGCTGCGCTGCGGTCTGAGAAAGAGAGGGACATGGGAAACCTCGTGCTCGGAGAGAGAACCTCCCAAGGGTGCCGGCGCAGTCGCAGAGCTGCTGAGTATCACGGCAGGCTTTATCAGGCGTTAGTTCTCCGGTGTGATCCTCCGTAGCCCAGGCCAAGTTTGGTATGGGGATTCCTGTCTTATGCTGACTAAATTTAAAGGGTGTTTTACTGCTGTCTCAGTCAAAAAACACCATCTGAGTTCAAATAGATTTTGTAATCTGTTTTAAAAGAGTTTTGTGAAGTTTTTTTTCTTTTTCTTCTAGATCCTTGCATTAAGCTTTGAGATGACAGCTTTTAATAGGTTAAGACAATGTAATTCAATAGGCTGTAGTCTGGCATCAGAATGCAACTTTCACAAATTTGGAAGCACAAAGACACAGCTGTTATACATTGTCATTGCTCAAATAGTTTATTGGCTTGGGTGGCCTGCTATTAAGGGTGGCAATCATAAACATTCTATTTCTGTGCGCAGTGGTGCATGGTACCTCCAGGACAAAACATGTCCACAAGATTTTACGGCATGAAATAGAGCAGAAGACATTTAGAAAAGAGATGAACATTTGTGCATGTAACATCTGGACAAATGCAACAGAAAGTGAATGCTCTCAGGTGCAGACACAATGTGAAAACCGCGCTGTCATGTTGAGGTTTGTAAAAGTGAGCTTTAGCTTTGCAGCCTGTGAAGCAGTCAATGGTTTTGCCAAAGCAATCATAGTATTAGCTGGTGTATTGGCTCGGACCACAACTGATGTCCTTCCCTTTGTTGGTAAGAAATGTCGCCCTCTTGTGAATCTAGAGTGTTTTTTAACACTGGACCTTCGTTTCGGTTCATGACCTTTACATTATGTTTACTGGTGCCTGTCATGATCTAAGAAAGAAAATGTCATGTCTAATTTTTTAAAAACCTTTTCCAACTTAAAGCAACTCCATTTACCTCACCAATAATTGTTGCATGATACCAAGACAACTTATATTGTAGATTAAATTAAAACATTTTCAAGACTCATCATGATTCATAGACCTAATGGAAAAAAAGAGAATAAAACTGAGCAAGAGAAATTGAGAAATTTGTTAATATAAGGTGAGTTGTATAGCATGAATAGTTGTAAATAGTTGAATAGCATCAATAGTTGTGAACAGTTGTAGCACGAAGGATATCACAGTTTTTGCATCTAACGGTATGTGAAAATCCAAGAGTCTCTTCACATCCCGAGGTTCAAAGTGGCAGCCACACCTTCAGTTAGGGAATGGAAAAACCGACGTGCTATGACTACTCTCAGACTATGCTGAGCATAGGGATGTTAATGGAAGCTTCCAGTGCTGACTCAGGCGCTCCTGCTGAGAGGGTAACATGAGTGATCTCGGATAGCTCAGGGGAAGAGAAGGGGGTTTCCATATTCCTGAAGGTTTTTGTATGTTAGAGAACCATAAGGTTTTTGTGTGTTAGAGATATTGAAATTTAAGAAGTGGAGAATGAATGTATACAAATTTTACAAATGTACCTGAGACATTTATTCATCAAAAACTGTTACTGTCCTGTAATGCAGCTGTGAAAATCTATTAGGTCAATATGACAATGCATATTCTTCTTTTGTCTCACATTTGGCAGGGTTTTGTACAAGAGCGCATGCAAACTGATTTGTAAAAGGCTACCTAAGCACATTATGGGTGAAAGACAAACGATGGTGAAAGGCAGGGCTGTTAACATCGGGTCAGGAAAACGGCAATGTGTGTCAAAAACTCATTCCAAGAATGACACAGCACCGGACTTCAGAGTTCACCTTTTCAGACTGCCAACGCTCATTGCACAACACTGTGTGAGGGTTAACTTTGAAGGCTATATTGATACTGGGGCAGTGGGTTTCTGAATAAGTGAGGCAGGTATTATTTTTCATTAAGTGATATTGTTGTTTCCTGGTTAGTTTATTTTGCTACAAAAAATAAGGTTGTCTCTGGATTTCAGCAATAGTAAGTCAAACTTCAGAAACGCTTCAGTGGCAAGTGACAAGTGTGGAACAACAGATTAGCGTAAATATGTTCCATTCAACAAAATACTTCCCCGTAAGTAATAAATCTCATTTAGTAATGACCTCGTTTTGGATATCATGCAGGTAAAAAAGGTGCTTGGGCCGTTTCTTAAAGTCAGTCAAACAAGAAAAAACACCTTTCTTTTAACAGATTTTGTAATATAAGTAAATTTAAATTCTTATAATGGTAGTAATAATAATACTAATAATAACAATAAAATAGCTAAATGAAAACGTATTCCATAGCATACGGCAGCCTCAGATTTAAATGAAAAAGTTGAAGTTACAAAGTCTTGTGCCAAATTTTGATAAAGCTGAGGGAAGCAGGGGTTTGGGAGACACAGAAAAAATAAAAATGACAACATAAAAATAAAACCTAGACAATTCACTAGGATTAACTCATGGGAAATTGTCATGATGGTAATTTTATCTTAGTCATAGGCCCATTAAAAGGCAAGCAAAGGCACATGGGCAGCAGGGAAAAATGTGTAATTTCCACATGGAACTTCAAATGGTACAGTCGTTTGGCCCCTCGACTGAAAGCCACCTGCCATTGAGCCAAACCAGAGGCTTCTGTGTATCAAGGCGCTATGCGGTTTGGGACAAACTTACAGCCAAACGTCTACTTACTGAACAGAGGAAGGTGCTCCACGATGCTGGAATTTTAACTGCACTCACGGGGCAACTACTAACACGCACGTCATTAGGACTGCGATCGTGCTGCGCCAAGCCGTGTGTAACAACCAAACATTACTGGAAACAGAGCTGGGCTTCCCTGAGGCAGTGCTGGGGAATTCCATCACTTGAGAGCCACGAGGTCAACGGGCATAAGAAATTGCTCTGCAAATTAACGACTGATTTACACCTTTAATGCCATGTGAGGTCATTTCCAGTAGAGGACTGGGGTTACCCAGGCCTGTTCTGAGGGAAATGATGTACAAAAGAATGTCAGCTCAAAGGAATTCAGAACATTTTTTTCTCCCAACAGGGAGCACTCATGAGAGAGTTGTGTTTGAAGCGCGCCACATTTCGCTTTACTCAGCTTTGAGGTCTATACACCCAAGCAACCATTGACAGCTATTGTAGAGACAGGCTGGGCTGCTTTCTAAAATTTGGTGTAAAACTGCCTTTCTGACTGATCAAGCGGGACACGATGACACCTGTTAAAAAAATCACCCTCATTTCCTGCTCGCCGACAAATAGATTGAGATTCACTGTTGGTGTTTGTTCTCTTCACAACATAAATCCTTTTTTTTCTGGAAAGGAACCATACAGGAGCTGGGAACCAATAAAAACTGTGGCAACCCACTCATCACTCTTTACATAATAATTGTATTTTAATAGCCTTTTTATGAGTATGAAAAATATGATGCTTGTATAAGAAATAAAATGTGTGAACTATGATTAGCAGGTTTTGATTTGGTCCTAGATGTGCTGACTGGGTTAAATTCCATGAAAGAGGAACAAAACATACATTTCATCCAGCAAGACAGATGTCTGGATGAAAAGGTAAGGTAAAATTTAAAGCAAAATAACGTGAGTATGTGTAGTGTGTAGTGAGTATGTGTGTTATGTTCCCTGAAACGCAGGGAACATAACACTGGATTTTCAGTTAGCAATAAAACTAGATTTATTTGTAGCATCTTGGTTAAAAAAAAATCTACCTGGCAGAGACTGGTGGATGATGTAAGAATTTATGTGTTACATGAATTTTCTGAATAATGCCAAATCCTACTCTTCCGAAACTTTAAACTTGCTTAGACTCATAAATTACCTGATGCTCTCAACACAGAGAGGATCGGGTAACTCAGTGTGTTGCTACTTTTATGGACCGAACTTCATTCATGGTACAAATGTAGTACACACCAGACCAGAGGTTGGCAGGGCCTGATTATTCCCTCCACATTTCTTCCCTATGGCACAAATGTCATTGGAAGCATAGAATGTCCTGAACAATTATTCACAGAACATTCTCCATCCTAGAGCCAGAGCAGGGAAGGACCGGTCCCCAACCAGAGACCAGGGAGTGTCAATGTGGGCTCCGACACCAGCAGCATAGAGCAACAGCCAATCCACAGCCCCCCTCCACTGCCTCTAAATCTGCACATTGGGCCCCATGTCCTGCAGGTGGTCCAGCCCCTCTCTTGGCAGGCCTCCAGGACAGTCAGAAGCAGTCACAAATGATTTAGATTCAGATTCAGACATTACATTGCTTCAGGAGAAAGGCTGTGGACATGCATAGGTACGTGGATCATCTCATCTCACCCCACGTAACTATTCGTGCTCTACATCACCCAGAACATGGTCCACCCATTCAGTCAGCCTTAACCCACCACCAAGCCTGATCCAAAATGCACCTCTAGATCTATCATGCCCATCTCCACCTGCTTGTGTCAGGCCAGCCAGGAACACACTGCTCCCTGTCCCAGAACCTCCACCCTGAAGCCACTTGATCCACCACCCAAGCAGGGGAGGGGCTGGAGGAATTAATTCCGTATTTACAGATGGCATCAGGTGGTAACATAGGTTGAAGAGTAAGGGACAAAACACTGTGGGACACCATAATTAACTTTAGTTTAGATTTCACAAATTGAAATCTATCTGTTAAGTATGACTTAAACCTGGAGACAGCGCTTTCCTCAATACCAATGTCAAGTCCGGTTTCAAGTCCATTCAAAAAGAAGCACTAAATCCTAAAGAAAGCAATAATCAGATGCTATAAGGATATATTTGGCAACTTCAACAAATGCTGTCGCTGTGCCATGGTCTACGAGAATGTTGCAACTTGAGTTACTGCTCTCAATCTTCAGATTTGATCCGGCAATAGCAGTCCACTCCCTCGTCACCACCCATACATGATAGGCCTTTTCTAAAGGGTTAAAACAGCTTGATTTCATCGTGTGTTCATATCGCAAAAGGATTCTGCCTGGTGTTGTATTTCCGAAAACCTTGGTGACCTAAATCGCAGCGCAGTGATTTTTATTTGCTCTGAATTACAATACACAAATTGAAAACGAAATTGGACATTCAATACTCAGGCCGCAAGTTCCAAGCTGGTAAATTGAAGGTATTTTAAAAATAAATAATATAACGACTGTTTCATGGCATGCCAAAATATCAAATACCAGTCTAAAAAGGGACGTCAGGGAATAGAAAATGTGCCTTTGGCAAAAAAGATTATGCTGGAAAATACTGAAAATGAAAACAATTTTCAGATAGTTTCCTCCAATATGCACATGCAATGTTTTCAACTCACGACAAGATGTAATTTAAGGCTACATAATTTTAACATATTGTTTTGTATCACATTTAACATTTTAAACTGCAGGTGCTCTTCTTGATAACAGAAGAAATGGAAATGTTTTTTTTTTCTTTTTCTGGGACTGCTGTAAAATTCATTTTAATAAATGGATTTAATGTCTACATTATGTAACATGTGGGTATAGAGTTAAATGAAATATATAGTTCTGATTCCCTCTATGAGTAATTGTGTAGCAGGGTGGAGGTTGGGAGGATTTACCTGTCTATCATTGACATCTGAGAACTCTTTCTTGGATCAGGCTGCCATGATCATTAAAGCTGATTGTCCATGGTTTTCAAAGCAGTGGCCTTGTGTGTATTTTGGATTCACAGTATCTTCTTGAACATCTTATTTGTTCAATCTTTGTTTAAACTGCAACAGATCTTAGTTCAGATGTATTAGTACCATCTGTTTATCAGAAACCTGAAATTTTCTATCCCAGATGCCAATGTTTATATAAGAGTTTCATTATGCGAAACGCAACATCGTCTGCGTTATTTTGGGCTCCTCTGTATTTCCCAGGTAATGGAATTCAATTTCGCCGTCACCTTGAACAGCTGCCAGAATTCGGCAGTTCTCCCTGACCCACTTGACTCAATCTGAAGTGGCAATTACAATGACTCGATGGCACAAAACCCAGTCCACGAAACCCGCTCCACATGCCGCTTAATTTAAGACAGGGGACAAGCAGTGAGCGTGCCATTCACACAGAAACATACCTTTTCCATCAATTAGATTGAGGCAGAAACATCTGAGACGCAGATGATTTAGCACAAAAATGAGTTGTCATTTCTGATACATAGGAATGGAAATTGCATGTATTTCGAAATGCATAACTTTATCATTTTAAACGTTCTGAGAATTTTGGGGGGGGGTGGGGGGTTGAATTAGTTAATTGTATTTATCTTTAAATGACTCTTAAATGCTTTAATATAACTGTTACGCATGACATAAAAATATAGAGCTGTGCACAATACTGGGTTTGCCCTGTCCGTAAGGTGTGAAAGTGCATTCTGGAGGAAATAAGGTTCTAAGGAGCATCTGTGCAGTGAAAGGAAACCGATACAGTGCCAATGATGCTGTGGTAACATGAGCACAAGCGGAAAACTTCTGCCAAAGAACATGTAGAACCCAAGAACACAGGTAAGTGGGGAATACAAAAAGTCAATGTGAAGTAAGTTAGATGAGGCCTTTGTGGAATATTGTTCTTAGTGAAAGATAACCTGAAATGCATGTAATATGAAAACTGTAAAATATATATGTTGAAAAAGACCAGGGTTTTAGCAGGGGGTAGAAAGGATGACCTTGGAGTTTTAGTACAAAAAGGCCCCAGTCTCTGTTATATAGCAAATTTATTTTTGCAGACTTGGGAGAATGGGAGAATGGGAGATTTTGTTTAATAAATATTGGAATAAATATGTGAATATTCATATATTAACAGTGATTAAAAAAAAAAAATTATCAAGACCTGTATTGGTTATTGCCACACACTGTCTTTAATTAGCTTGAAAAAAAGATCAAATAGAATGGTTTATTTGTTTTCCTGTCTAGTACAGCTGATTTGGATAATAATTTGAGAGTCTATTGGCAGTATAATTACTGATTTGTCCTGCTACTTTTACTGCAAGTCAAACTGTTTGGCATAAACTTTAAAGTAAAAACGTTTGCATCTGGTATGTAAGGGCGCTCCTGAAACCACTGATAGATTAGAGAGTCAGTGCAGTATTTCTCTATAAACATCTCAGTAATCCCCTAGAAAGTATTCCAATAATCTTAATTGTTATGTAATGAAGAATGATATTCTGAAATGGAGAAACAAACAAAAAAAGACCATAGACATGAGGATCTGCTTGTCACAAAAAGAACTGTCGACACGTGAAACCATTTCTGCTAAAAAAATTGCACTCGTCATTAGAATTCCTTGGGTTCGTTGATGAAATGCAGGGCTCAGAGAGACGATAGCAATCTCCCAGTCAAATATCACAGCGTCGATAGAATTATGCTATAATGGATATGATGGTGAAACTCCTTGCACTGGCATACGTGGAAACCATGTGGCCTTGGCCAGCAATCAAGTCCAGTGAAAATACGCGTAGAGTTGTTTTGTTCTACAAATAAGGCCTCACGCATCCGTTTTATATGTCTTTCATGCACAGAGTCAAGAGACCGGAGTAAGTCAGGTAACTGTGTCATATGCTTTTCATTGCATTACTATTTGTGCTGCTTTGTAGCAGGTGATAGAGTTTTACAGCAGAGGATGGCCATGGCCGTCTGCGCCACCAGCCTTCCACCGTCTTTGAAAGTGCAGAGAGAGTGTTAAGAGTAATTGTGGGCTCAATAGCCACAGCCTGCGGGCTGGATTTGGCCCGGCAGCAAAGCAATCTTTTCCATTGATGCGCCGGTGTATTGTGTGGTCCATCTCCATTCCATTTATTATATTTCAGTCTATGTTTTGTTTAAGGCAACGTTAATTTTTTCATGTGTCTGGGTTCGCAGCACGCATAACATTTTATCCTGGAGATGGCAGCCGTCTTTGGGGTGGATTTTGTTGAGGCTTGAAGCCCATGTCATTACTTATTGGAATGCATCATGCGCTGTAAGGCCCATCTTTATAATTGAATGTTGTGTTTGGCTGAACCCAAACTTCAAAAGCCCCAGTAACCATAGAGTGCCCCTTGAGAGTCTGTGTCTGGTTGCACAGTACCAGCCAATGCACGCACTCCTGTTTCTCTGTAGGCAGTGCTGATTCCCAGGGCTTCTGACCCGGTCTGAACTTTGTGTGCTGACTGCAGCATCTATGTAGGTAAGTTCCTAGAAGAGTTTACCTTCTGGTTTTCTGAGCATTACTTGAGAATTACGTCCAGTCCGTTTCGTTGGTAACTAGCCCCTGTGATGCTGCTACGCATAATTTTACAGTCGTGAGTGCACAGGCGCCTCATGTTGAGAGCGTGTATTTCTTGATGCGAGCAGGAAATCTAAAACTGTCCAGGAATGATGACATTTCAGCTCTGGCAATACTGCTGTCTAAATTAGTTTTGCAGTGGCAGCTTTTTCCATTATGCTTAACATAAGGACCACGGATACACCTTTAGGTCTTACAGACTTGCCCACTCCTCATGGCAAAGTGTTGTGTGTGTAATTAATTACAAATAATGATTAGTATTCCCCATTTCAGCTTAGTGACAAAATGCCTTAAATTCTTAAAAGCTTAAATGATGATATATAATTTTTACATTTTTTTTGGTTAGAAGCTTTCCAGTTACATATATACAGTGGAGTAGAATATTGCCATTATCTACTCCATTGGCACTATTGGAGTTAGGACCAAATATAAACTTTGAAAACCCGGTGAATCGCATGTAAGATTATATTTAATAGCATTTTCTTTATTTTTATAAATATCTTTCAATGAAAAACCTATCAATTACAGTCATGTAAAGTGCAATTAGCGGGTTTCCAAAGTTTTGATTTGGTCTCAGTCTCGGTTGGATGAATTAATCCTTATTTATTCTAGGAAGCAATACCAAAATGAACAAAAACGTAATTGGACAAGTCTCGGCGAATGCTGTGCTTGAAAGTAAAGTCATGGATGTTTCCAAACAATCGCAGAACTCAAATAAAACCGCTGAATGATCTCCTTGTCAGTTATTACACTGAACAAACATGGTCATAAGGGCCATTCTTTACATCCTAAGCGAAGTAGGATATGATCTTGATCTTGAGATAGTAAGGTTATCATATTATGAAAAGCAATCAAACAGACCATATGCATGTTCCTGGCTAAGGAAAGAATGAAAAAAAAGAGAAAAAAAAGATTTTAATGTATTTTTTATTATTATTGAATATTTATTTAACTGGGAAACTTGAACTGTTTAATGAAGGTTATATTAACAATGTTATATTTAAGTAAATTAAATAAATCTTGTAGTTGTATAAACAATTTCCAGTGCTATACTCTTTCTTAATCAGATTCTATTTTGGTTTGAAGGCCGGGACAAAATCATAACTTTGGCAACTTGCTGATCTCACTTTACATTTAGGGCTGGACCAAATCAGACCCCTATCATGCTTGTGATAATGAAATTTGCAATAAAAAAAAATATAGAACCAAATCTAACTTTTCTCAGTCTTCAAAAGGGGCGGGGCACAGGTTCCACTTGAATTGAAAGCCAACAAAGGTGAGCAGACGGCAGCTGTCAACCAATCGCAGCTTACTAAAAAATTAAATACCATAAACTTAGACACTGTTTACCACTAGATTGCTTGGCATACACAGCTATAAAATCTAATCAAGTAACTGCTTTAAAGAATGTATCTAGGCTGCAGGTGTATGGGAAACTACTTTTAAAATGAAAGTTTGCTTAATGTTTACAATAAAAGCATGTAGAGTAAAACTATTTTTGTACATCCTAGTGGTTCTCAGCTTTGCCCTGCAGGGTTTTGCACACAGTCCGGAACACATTACTCCTTGTCCCGGAAACCTCTGCCCTGGACACATGACCCACAACCTGGGGGCAAGAGATGGACTTGAGGATAGAGGGACTGACCTCTGCTAACCTGAACCTACAGACTGTGCACAAAATAATATATTTAATCAAATAAACACATTCATTAATATGACTTGGCAATGTCCTTCCTACACTGATATACCATATGCAGTCTAGAAAACATTAGATAAATGCAAGCAGTCCCTTTTAACAATTCACATGTCACTGTCACTGTGTTGTATTTTGTGGTGTATCTAAGGTGTAGAATATGTGAAGTGTGATGTTTTCTGTATGGTTAGGATAACATGTTTCTCTGATGACAGGGCCAATCTGATCTCTTAACTGGGATAACTGGGGGATTCCTGAAATAACACACTGAAAGAGATGCCATTCCGTAACTTCCCATAAGTCATTTGGGCGTAAGGTAAAAGTAATATTTTTTTCTTACAGAAAATTATGAATGTTTTGTGTGCTGGTTTTTGTTTCAATATATGTTGTCAATGGGGCATCTTGAGGTATTTTGTCTTCATTTCTATTTTCAATCCCAGACAGTTTTCAATAACTTAAAAGTAAACTATTGTCCATTGAGAGGCTTAAGATAAGAGGCATCAATCCCCCATATCAACACATACTCAAAAGGCCTTTTTTAAATGCCGACAAAAGCTTGATTTGTTGTTTTTTTTTGTGTGTGTGTGTTTTAAGTTATCATGACCTCAATTGCAGTGTGATCATTTTGATCAGGTCTGGCTATAAAGCTAAGATAAATAAGATAAAGATAAAATAAGATACTTACAAAAAACAAACAAAAAACAAAAACGCTTTTAAATACAATTTAAATGTGATTAATGGGTTCTCCCAGCCTGAATCTAATGACTGATTCTTGAGGTCCTCACATAATGTATCTCCTAAAGTACATGGGAAAAAAAAACCCATTACGCATCTACTGTCATTTATTCTAATACCGCCACTGTCGATTTCTCCTCCGCTTATTCGTTACAATTTCCACTGGTCATAAACCTTTCAAACCAAAAAATAATTGACGGTGACTACTATTCCCTATAATAATAATAATAGCAATAATAATAATTTTGTATTACCCGGGATTGTCTAAAACTATTAAACTTTATGCCTAGGAACTGTTGTTTTTTATTGAGAAGACATTAAACTGCTATGGTATCGAATAGCATTCTAGTAAGCTATTTTTTTTTTTTTTTGCAGGATAAGAGTGTGTTTTCAGCAGGAGCAGGTTGTGTAGCTTGATAGCTAACCATTCAAAAGAAATAGTAGGCTATTAAAGAAAACAGGATCTAGCAAGCTACATGTTGCACATTTCTAAGTGAGTGATCTTTGATTCAGTCACATTCCCTCATCTTGTTTTCGGTCTGATTGTTATGACAGAAACCAAATTTAACCTATCATGGCTAACATAGAACAGTGAAAAGTATAACGTTATCACACGGTGTAGAAGTGCCACATCTCCTCTAGTCACACATTGTTTCTAAAGTATGGTTTGGATGTTTGCTTGCTTCCCCCCTAAACATGGTTTTATACAAAAGTTTTTTGGAGATAGGAACAACACAAAACCGCCATACATTTGGAAATGTTAATAATTTTTAAAAAATTAAAAATAAAACAGCAGTCGCTACGATAAAAGATATGATGTGTGGAGTGTAGATGACTTAAAAAGGCACTAGTTACGTTCATGTCTTGACATTTTATCGTCGGGAACGGTGCGATCTCGCTTAAACAATCAAGGCGGGGGCCGAGGGCTACCTCGACAGGCCCCCCCTGAATGAAGTTTGCAGACGTGAATGCATATGGTTTGGATTTCCAGTGAAAGAAATGTGTTGGAACCGAGTGACTTGGTGAAAAGGCTTCCTTCGCAGGAACTCCAGTAATTAAAACCCCAGAGGCACGGCAGCCTAGAGCACAGAGTTTGCAGCAGGAGGCTCATGTTTCTCTGTTGACAGTGCCAATCTGATCTCTTAACTGGGATAATATTGCTGAAATATTATTCTCCTGTCTAACGAACATAGCATGCATAAATCACAAATTGAAAAAAAAGAGACCATGATTAAACATATGATGTCGTTTTTCATTTAATTATTACTCTCTGACTGTTGAAATTGCTTGAATAAGTTATAGGCTGTTAGAGGGACAGGTCTATGAGTACACGAAGCAGCCATTGTTTTTTTATTCAGCATTTTAGTCGTGACAAACATTTTTCTGCTTTTAATAAATATGTGCACATCGCTGAAATTAACAGAAAATATCAGGAGCTAAAATTATCAGTCTATATATCAGCATAGAAAAAGTCGGTTTCCACCATGTCTTCCACTACCATAATAAGGATGGGTGGAAGCAGACACCGCTCCACCCTGTCATGTTTAGGACTATTTATAATGGCAGTTAACCCTAGGGGTAAGTATTGTAGTCAACTACACCACCTAGTAATTTGGATACTAGGCACATCTCACTGAAAGCTAGATATATTCTGAACTTGGGTTAGGTTTCATTTCCCAATGATTACTAACAGCCAGTAATAGTGTGGGACAGTATAAATCCTGGATTTTATTAAAAGTTGCACCAGGGGATAAGGGATATGCTATGGTATTTCAGGCACGAAACATGGACTATTTACAGTCAGAAGTTCACCTAATGAATATATGCAAATAAAATACTTATACTTAATAGTGTGTAAAATGCAATCAAAGAGTTAGTTAGGTCTATAAATTTGACAAGCCTTTGGATCTTTTGTCAGAAAGCAATTCCCGTTTTATGCCACTAAGTGTGTTTAGCAGAGTGCTGCTAAGGGGGTAGCATGTGAATATTACACAAAACTCATAAAAGCACTTCACAAAAAAAGGAGCAGTGGTTTTAAACCCTGATCGAGGAGACCCTGTGTTTCATTCCAGTGAAGTAATTAAACACTTGAACCGACTCACCATAAGTGAACTCTCAGTATGTTAATTATTATTTATGGAGAGATGAGAATCATTCGGAATCAAGCATGAGAACCACTGCTTTACACAACATTTAATTAAATAAATAACGTGCACAAAAGAAACACACTGGGTGATTACACAGAAGATGACTGGACTACAAGTCACGCACCTCTCAATTATCATTTTATTTACACCTGCAAACATTAAATGAGACGATGTCAAACTTAAATAATTAAGGAGGGGGGTAGACAAAAGATGGCAGTAATAATCTCTTTGCTGTACAATTTACAACTCAAAATTGTTTTGTTGATGTAAATTGCATACTTTAAAGATCTGTATTTAAAAAAAAAAAACATAATTATATGTGTAAAACAATTTGTTGACTCAACGCTTCAAATGTTTTTTTTCTCAATGTGTAAACCAATTCTATTCTCTGCCACTCACAGTAATTGAGTGAGCAGACAGCCCAGTTGTGAAATCTGAAATCTCTCCATCCCTGGGGAGGGGCTAGCCAAAAACTGAATAACAGATCTTTCATTTCTTATTTAAATTGCATCCAGGTGGTCCTTATGTACAAACTCTACATTACAATGGACTTTATTCAATATATTTTTTTTATTGAATTTAAGACACACATCTTTTTGTCCTCTATTTCAAAAGAAGGGGTTCAAATAAAATCAAAGACTGCATGAGAAAATGTAAGCGACTGCTTGACTTTGAAGGGTGAAAAGGAAAAGGCAACTTTTTGAACTGAAATCCATACTTACTTCAGCTATACTGAATGAGAATGAATTGCATGTGAAGCAGCTATTCAAGAGGCCTTTTCAAATTGTATGTTTTTTTTGCCGGTTAGGGTGACTTTGAATTGCTCTGAGAGAGTCATGTCACAAAGCTGTTTGAACCAGTCACCTGACACTAGGCCTAAATGTGTGATATGCCAAAGCTGGTCTTACATTTTACAGAAATGTTTATACAACGTGTTCTAACACATTAAAAAGCCAGGTAAAATTGACACACTGTGAAATATTCAAACACCAACCAAACTGTACCCAGGCAAAAACTCAAACTGCACTCAAAAAGGATGAGTTTTTCACTGAAGTTTGTAAGTCTGTAGGTTGGCTGCGCTTTGAAAAATTGTTTATTTAAAAAAATTGACAGAGAAAATAGACAAATGAAATGCTCTGAACAACTTTATCAGCATTCCATAATTATTTTGAAACATGTAAATGCAATGCTTTGTATTCTTACTTACAATCCTCAGCATGTGTTAAAGATGGGAATTATTTTGTAATAGCAATGGGATAATCAAAAATAAAAATGGAGTCAGAAAAGGGGCCAATGCTCACCTAAAAATAACACATTTCACAATAACTAGCAGGGCAGGGAGAACTTTGCGACTCAGGGGAAACCCAAACCACATTGGGCCAGTAGAGAGTAAATGTCTGGAGCAAGGCGAACAAACACATGTCAAGGTCAGTAAAGCCATGCACTGATGACAGAAGCCACAAGACGGGAGGAAGCGTTGGATTGCAGTTACATTTTATGTATTTATTTGTTTTATTTAGTCTGACGTGTCAGTTTTTTTTTTTTTTTTTTTTGTTCACAAAAATAACATGTGTTTATTTCAGTCCCCTGTTTTAATGTGAATGCTATCATGAGTTGCATGGGCAAAGATAGTTCAGATTTATAGTTATAAAACAATAATAGTAAACAAGTTTTTATTTCTGAATTACCAAACTTGGTGACACGCGTCCTATATTTTTTACAGTGAGAAAAAAACTACACTGGCATTATTTTCAGTTGATTCTCCCAAAACGGGGCTAAAAAAAAAATAAAATAAAAAAAATAATTGTTTGTCTGGCAGTAGTTTTGACGGGTTCTTCCAATTTATTTAAACTGTCCTACATTGACCACTAGGTGGGGCAAGCACTCCGTTCTCTGGGTCCGTGACCTTGAACCACATATAAAGGACTACCTTTAAGGTCTTCTGTTTATTCATTTATAATTTTTGTGTAATTTTCATGATTGTATCCCAATTATAATTTAGATCATATATGCAACTAAGATAAACTCCCACAGTTCCAGTAAGACTGTTCCACAGTGCCATTACATAAAAAAAAAAAAAAAACAGTTTCCCCAACTTTATTGTGACTTCCTAAAAGATGTTTGATTTCTGGTGCCAGAACTAATTAGTACATGGAACAGTCATTGCATGTTTGCATATTTGTGTTTTTCTTACTAAACTGGATGGTTGTATTGTTTGCTCAATCGTATACTTTATGTCACAGAATCTTTGTGAAATCATTTCATGTCATCAGTCCACCGTACTGAGGGAGT
Source organism: Hiodon alosoides (assembly GCA_025775065.1). Classification (NCBI taxonomy): domain Eukaryota; kingdom Metazoa; phylum Chordata; class Actinopteri; order Hiodontiformes; family Hiodontidae; genus Hiodon; species Hiodon alosoides. Next base: position 26,373 of record JAOYSI010042490.1, read on the forward strand.
TTTTCCTCAGGGATATGTACTCGGATTGTTTAGGGAAACACTTGTTTGGGGTCAAGTACACTTGGAACTCTAACTAATTTTCATCAGCCATACTGAGAACATGAGAAATATCACATTACTTAAGAGAACTCTCATGGTTTGGATCCCCCAACAACCCAAGCAGCACAGGACACGAGGTAAGTAAAAATATAAATATGTATTTCTCACACAGTGCTCCAGATTACCACACAGTTGCAAAACAAAAATAAATAACTCTTCCACCGCAATCGAATACAGTGGCACTGTCCTGGTTACTATTCAACCCCTTAATCAATATGCACTGTAATGTGGGGGTCCTCAATCCACGCCCCTCAGCTACCATACTCTAGAAACGCGACCGTCTCCTGCACAAGACAACCCCACTAAATCCCGAAGGAAATTAAATAAACTGAAAAGAAACCGTAATCAATTAAACTTAACTAAATTAACTATTGCTGTCGTTTTTTTGTTGTTGTTTTTTCTGATTAACGAGAATACATACCAGGCAGGGATAGCAATGTTTTCAATCCCCATTTATTCGCTGAGACAGACCCTTCGATTACATATGAAATTTCTTCATTCCAGTGGTTCACAAACCAACTACACAGGTTAAGACGTGAACCTACTGTGCATTGTCAGAACAACTGAGACAGATTGCAAGAAGTAAGCATTTCTCACTCCTGTTCATTTCCACAACTTTAATAAGCCACTCTAAACTCTCTTCATGTCATTTGCAGTTTGAACCCGTAGCACTAATAATATAATGATATAACATAACATATTGATATAGGGGTGTTTCAAATCCAATGTTTGTACTTCCAGGAAGACACAGATGTGCAATTTCTTGAAAACACATATATTATCCTTACACTGTAGATAATAGGTTCTCGATAAAAACTGTATGTGCTCAAAAGAACAAAGAGTTATTGAAGTAGTGGTGATTTGCACATACTGTAATTCTCACAGCTACTTTGTATTTTGTATTCCAAACCTCCATCGAGCAGACATTGATTGGACAGCTTGGATTTATTATGGATAATCATAATAAATCCAACTGCCTGCTTCTATATTAATTCTACAGAGGTGCACTTATTTTCTTCCTCTTTTAGAGATAATCTAATTTATGACAAGGTCAAGCTTACTATATGAATAAGTACAAACATGTTTTTGTAACATCAGCAAAATGAACTTATGTTTTTACACTGTCAGAAAACGTAAAGTTAAATTATAATTAATAATTGTGCTTGTTGTTTAAGTTTTACATTTATTAATGTTGTTATTAAGTACATTTATTCTCTGAAATAAACCGGTCATTAAATTAGTAAAATAAAATATAAGTATGATCATTACACCCAGAAAAAGACTACCTGAATGATTTTCATTCATCAGTTCCTGCTTGTATATATTAAAGTTTTATATTGACCATGAATATAAATAAATAAAAAACATTCAGGTAATTAAACATTTATTATTACAT
>JAOYSI010042501.1:11909-27863 GCA_025775065.1 Hiodon alosoides
AGCCATTGATTGGATATGAAAGATAAAAAATGTAAAAGTGTTATCAGCCATTGATTGGATATGAAAGATAAAAAATGTAAAAGTGTTATCAGCCATTGATTGGATATGAAAGATAAAAAATGATATCAGCCAAGCTGCAGCCAGTCCCCTGGTTTGTCGCACTTGTGTGATGTACAGTGCAGGTGCAAAAAACCTGATAATTGAGCAAGGCATGAATACCACCTCTATGTGCCAGACAGCTAATGCAAATGTCCATTAACCGTGGTGAACGTAATGCCCTTCTAGGGCACAGGTAAAAGCTGTGAACATTATTAACATTGTCTAACTTGACATTAATTGGGGAAAATTTTAAATAAAATACACACCCACACACATACACATACACATATATAATTATATAATATATATAATATATTAATATATTATTATTTATAATATACTGTATAAACCATATTGTGTGTAAAATACATCTGGTGAAGCCAGAAAGATACATCAAATTCTGTTTACATAATAATTGCATTAAAAAAAATGTTCCTTGACAATTTCAAATGAAAGAAAATGGTTAACATGGTTAACTGATTTTTAACACTGACAATTAGTGATTGCTTTGTTATAGTAGCAACCAAATGCTAATATCAGATGGACAAAAATGTACCTGAACACCTGGCCTGTGTTGTGAGTTAAATTATTATTTTTTAAATTCACACAAAGGGCCGCGCGTTTTACTACAATGAAATGCCGCGCAAACGTCTAGACCACACAGGACAATGAAAACGTGATTGTTTCTGTTGTTTCGCTAATTTCCGCCTGAATCACAACATCAATAATTACCATCTCCTGGAAAAGGCAATGGCCTAGCATGGTTCTTAATTACCTGGTGGATGGAGGATACCTTTCACCCAACTTTGCTAATTAGATAGCTATACTTACCCAGACCAAGAAAATCTGGCAAGCGATTAAGTAAATTTGTAATCAGCACAGAAAAATCACATTACCATAATTGTCTGCCAGCAATCAGTCGTGACAACCTGACAAAAATGTAGGGTGATTTCTTTTGTTTTTCCCTCTTCGCACACAAAACACGCTTCCCTTTCACTGGCTCCAAGGCATCGCCTGAGGCTCTGATTGCGATCGCATGTAGGGAGTCGAGAAAGCGCCTGGGTTGTCCTGCGCATTGCTATGTGTTTACCCCACGTTTGGATCCATTTGCAAGCTGCTCACGCCACCATGTAAATAGAGGGAACAAAGCCTAACTCCGCTTGGGCTCGTGGTTGACCGACCATCAAAACTTCAGAGCATTTGTCATCCTGTTGTGGCGAGGCACACAGAATTCGTCGAATCAGATCACGTACTGTCCTCCCTGGATGCTCCGATTCATAGCCAAATGTTAACTTCTCAGAAGCCTGCATTTGACACTACTGTATAGGTAGTGAGTTAGCTGATTTTGCCTCTAGGATGGCATGGAATTTCACCTGTAACTTCCCAGAGGCATTATTTGGTGAACATGAAGGGGTAGGATAGCAGTGTGGCCTGTTCAACGTCACAAATCCACTAGGACTAGGTTAGGCTGTTCTTTGTAGGCACAGCAATAGTGAAGGAAATCTTTGGCTAGATTGAAAGGTTTATATCACTGTGCTATTTTTACACTGATCTGAACGAGTGATAGGGTGCTTTGAGTGTTAGAAATGATTTGTTCTAAGGCCGGCAAGAGGGTGAGGCAGTGCAAACTCGACTCTCTTTCATGTTTGATTATTACGTGCTGATAATGCTATCCGTGACAGAGAATTTTAAAGCAAGAATACGTTAGAAGCAACAGGAGCACAACTTCAAAGGCCTTGTTATCCGCACATGAACCGCACTTTTTCACGTGGTTTCTAAAACTCTTTTAATTGAGAATTCCTTGCGAGAGGCCAACCTGCAGATCTGTTTACCAGTCATTTCTGAGCTCTGCCATCGGTCACAGTTTCTCCCCCTGACATTTCATGTAATAAATAGAAGCTTAGATCATTATGATGACTAAACTATTCTCTCACCACTCTTTGTTCTGGTCTTTAACGCTAAGTGTATTCCAGATGGCTGTGTTGCCAGGTTGATAATCTAAGTTTGAAATAAATTTCAAAAGTCAAAGGATTAAGTAGGAAATGCATTTCCTTTTCTCCTTCCTTTAGAAGAAAAGGGACAGGAACTGCTAGCCTTATTGACAGGGACTAAAATGTAGTTGTTTTTATTGTTGTTGTCTGAACGAGCATAGGGCATTTGCTATTACTTTTGTCTTTTGCTGTCTGTCAGCTTCTCGTTCACTTGGTCTATTTTCCTGCATTCCCAGTGTTCCCTACTGTGAGCTTTTGGTGTTTTAATTGTCCCATCGGACATTGTTAACTATGCCAGCACAAGCGCTCTTGTTTTTACTCATTCTTTTAACATTGGAGCATGGCGTAAAAGCTGCTGTCAGTCCCTCTGCTCCCCGAGACAAATGGGAGGACTAAAAAAAGGCAGATATGGGAAAATTAAAGAACAGATGGAGCAGGAAGACTCCCTCCCACCTTGACACAGGTGCTCGGAACATAGGTGTCAATGTCTCCGGGAGGATGGCAGGGTGGCACTGATTTATTGCACACTGTAGAGATATAAAAGAACGATCCAGCACAAGTTTCAGATGGACATGTTGCATGCCAGAGGGTACAGAGGATGTCGCCGGTGTGCGTGGCTCTTTCTGACTGTTGCATTGGTCCAATCGCCCTGTTCAAACGCCCGGTCCAAACGCCCGCGTTGTCTTTAGACCAAACCAGGAGCATGTTTGCAAAGTACAATTTGATAAATATATTCTGTACCTAAAACAGGTCTTTATTTCTTGTTGTTTCATGAAGCAGATATTCCCTGTTTAAAAGAGTAAAATAATTTTCTGTATCACAGTAAAAAATGAGTTCTTTTCAGTTTCCCTCCCCGGTATGTACTAGATAATATATAGGCCTACTACATAATAATCAAAAGTATATGCTACATAATAAGTCATGTTCATACTAATTAGTATTTAAGTTTTCTTTTCTCCTGTAATTTGGCTCTGGATTTGTGCACAGTACCAGAAAGGGTACTTTTGATTCCTTCTTCAGTGGTAGTTATGCTGAACAGAAAGGGTGCCCGGCGGCATGCCACTACTGTCAGCGGGTCATTTTTACTGGGTGAGGTATAAGTCTCACTTCAGTTGTAAACCTGGGGTCCCTCATATTCACATATTAATTATAATCCCTCTGAGCCAGAGAGTCGTATATTTTGTCAGTTCCATATCTGTATGCTGCGTTCATTTTTAGAAAATGACTCCGGCTTATTAGGATGCTGAATTGTAGGTCTTGGATAATTCTGCTCTTTCATTAAATGAATCATTTTGGTATTAATGCCACTGCTATTTAAACAGAGAAAGGTTACAGAGAGTCTGCGATGATTAATTTGGTAGCATCGGGGTGGATACATGCCCCACTCACAATATTACGTGAACTGTGGGTTCATCCGTTTGCCTGTAACTCATAGAATAATTATGTCAGTTCATGTGAATATATCTTTTTTTATGGTAAGCTGTGGGAGAAAGTATTTCATTAATCATAAAATCAAAAAAAAAATGTTTTTGTTAAAACTGCTTTATTAATTCCCCCGATAAATTTGATAGGAAAGGTTTATTCACACCCTTGTCCATTTAGGCTTCTGTTGTTATTGTGAGCCATTAGACATTATGTAATTACCAGACATTTGGGTCCAAGGAGCGACTGTATTGATTTTAACAACACAGAAACATGTGGACCAATAGATGTGCCATAATTAGTTCTGTTAAGGACAATCCACCTGGTCTAATCTTGCAGAACACACAAACACAGTTTTGTATATCCTGGGATTAATTGCTCTGGTTACCTTTGACAGAGCCTGACCTTGGGATTTAGATAAAATAAATAAAGTACAGAGGAAGGAAGCCGATTGTAAATGTAACCATTAGAGAGAAAAGCAGAAAATTGCCAGCCATGTTGAATGTGTATATGTGCAGCAAAAAGCTGCTTAATCTCAGCAGCTGGAATCTTGCTGGGAAGCGGTCTATGAAATCGGTGACATTTCATAGATTGCACGGCTACATAGACTTAAGGAGAAAGCATGTGGTTCCTGCTCTCTCTCTCTCTATTTGCCTGGCAGGACATTGCAGCAAAGATGCTAATTGCCGTATTGGTCAGCCTCAGCCTCAGCGATTGTAGCCATTAATTAAACTGAACCCTATTTTTGGACTGATTGTTCTGTGACATTTATCTTTAGTCTTTTTCCAGCCAAACGTAATCTGTGCCCATTGAATCCATTGCTTGATTTGTATCACGTCTTTACAGTATATATTTCTCTGGACGTCTTAGCAAAGTAGACAAAAGCTTCAAAGTAGACAAAATGTTTCTATACTGTTCGTCTGAGCCTTGTAACGTCACTCCTAGCTATTTAAGTTTTTATCTCTGTTTGGTTACCGACGGTCCGTTCCGATTGCTTGTATTGCCCGGATTGTGACCCCTGCTTCTTTTGACTACCCCTTCGGTTTGCCCTCTTGTACCATGTTAGATAACTTTGAATAAACTCTGCTCTGGGGTCCTATCTCTCGTAGTGACAGCCTCGGAGGCTGTAATTAAAGCGGCGCTAGGTTACATTTCCCAAGTCCGCTGCCTCTCGAACTGTTGGAACTGGTAAAACGGGCCGGAGAGCTGGTGTCCCCTGGGGTGTCTTACTTTTTGCAGAACCCAATTAAAATCCTAAGCCTTACAAGACTACCAGGCAGCTTGTCACACATTTGGTGCAGAAAGTTTGTGGATAGTGCTATTGTTATATATATGCTATTAAATCCTTAATCAGAAAATGTATGTTCTTGTTTGTACACGTCCTACAAAGAGATGCAGGAAATTAACTGGAAACAACAATGACCTTTTAATATTTAAATTATATGTTTGAGTGGATACCAACAGCTTTCTTAAATTATAATAAGTGGCAGAGCTCAAGCTTGTATTTCCCATTTTAAACAGTTCGGCATTTACAAACTTCCCACTGAAATGACGGAACCGGAATGCCAGCAAAATGACAGCTTTGGTTTTAGCTACCATCTACATCAAAGTGATGCCAACAAGTTGACAAGTTGGGATTTTGCTGGAAGCTGTCAACATTGGCTAAACTGTTATCTCAACAATCTCCCAGAAGTGTTTTTTTGCTTCTTTCCGACTACGTAAAGTTTAGACTTTTTCTCATTTCAGTACTGATGTGCATAGTTTTACCCATCCGTTCAGCCCCTCTTTTTACTTAAGTTGTGTTCTCTCGAGAAGCCATTGTGGCTCTGTCGAATATCCCTCTCCCTGCTGTTTTAACTGTAAGAACCGACAGCGAGGACTTCCTCCTGTCCGTATTAATTGGACCGATCTGCACAAGGGTCTCGTTCGAAAGCACCATTGAACATGCCTTGCAGGCAGGGACGCCGTTGGGCGCTGGCCAGTATCTCAGATGCTGGCACCCTGCAATGGCGAATCAATTTCAGGCTTCTTATCATGCTCTCTCTCTCTCTCTCTCTCTCTCTCTCTCTCTCTCTCTCTCTCTCTCTCTCTCTCTCTCTCTCTCTCTCTCTCGCACTCTCTCGTTTAATAAACTATTGCATTTCCCGATGCAAAGAGCGACATGCGGCTAGCTATCTCTCCCAAGTCCATCCCATTGTTTCCAAACACAAACCAATCAACGAATACATTTTTTATGTGAAACACCGCGTTTTACAATCAGATTGTCACAAAGCGCTGTACTAAGGACAGGACATTTTCCTTAGGGAATCAAAAAACCAGAAACCTTAGCGCAACTGGAAATTGGAAAATTATTCCCTGTCTTGTCATGCAGTCAAAATACAAGACAATGAAGGACAATCCTGCCCCACTAAAGGCTAAAGTTGGTCAACTAGGATAGGGCTGCTAGTGGTGTTGCACGAGCAGGAGTAGCACTTGGAATAGCTCTTATCACCTGGAAGTTCTACACAGCCCCCGAATTCCCCACAATGACTATATGCAAGGCTAAATAGGTTTTTTAATCAAGTCTCTTACTTCAGACTTTGTTTTACGTATTCTTGGTACACGTAAATGTCCAGTCTGCAGGAAGCCAAATATAGATGATTTATATGGGACTATAAGATCTGTTTGATATGTGGGTGCTAACCCAATTACAGCCTTAAATGTTATTAGTAGTAACTTAAAGGCTGACTTTGTTAGGATCGTAGCTGCTGCATATTGAACAATTTGTGTATTTGTGGCTGTACTTGAGACACCTGATATAATATCGAATTACATATTATAGTCTGTTTGTAAGATAAACTTTAAGTATTCTTTCTATATCCTTGTAACCTAGAAAAAAGTCTGACCAAGTCTTTGTTTCTGAGGTGGTAAAATGCTCTAGCAATATTTTTGGTATGACTTTCAAGGGTGTGTTCTGGATGAATTGCAACTCCAAGATGTTGAAAATGTATATTTTGATCTCATTTCAATCCACATTTCCGTAGTCTTTGGATCTAGTACGTAGGCTTTTTGGGTTATCATATCTGTTTTGTTAGAATTTTACAGTAAGAAATTAGAAGACATATTTTATGTCTTTGAGGCACAATTTTAATCTGGATGTCTAGCTGTGGGACTGTGTTTATTTATTTTGTGTCTTTTTAAACTCCATTTTGTGGAAAACAGAGTATTTTGCTTATTTTGAAATGATCTGAGCAAAACTAAAACCCTCCAGAATCCTTCTGTTGAGTTATGCCTTTGGTCACATTTAGAGGGCACTCTATATTGGTATTTATTATCCAGGTTGAGGGGCGGTACGGTGGCCCCGTGGCTCGTGGGATTCTTTCCATGTGGTTTTCCTCCGGCTGTTCCAGCTGGCTTCTGGGAAATTGGCCCTGTGGGAATGGTTGTCCGTGTTTATGTGTGTTCCTATCCCTGTGTCATGAGTGTTCCCTGCCAGTTAACAGCTTTGGATATATGGCACCTGAAAGTTGTGACGTTGTTAGTGTGGTCACATAGGTGTGCGCGTTTGCAGATTAAAAAGCAAATGTGTAGATTATCAAGGCATGCTTTACTGCCTTCTAATGTCCTTTCTTTTTATCCGGGTCTCCAGAGATTGAGGAGTTTGGACCTGTGTTTACTCAGGAGCCCGACGATGCCATATTTTCCCTGGATTCCCAAGAGAAGAAAGTGACCATGAATTGTGAAGCGAGAGCCAACCCTGCACCTACTTACAGGTGAGTCTTAGTCAGTCCATACCCACTTATAGATGAGTGTTAGTCAGTCCATACCCACTTATAGATGAGTGTTAGTCAGTCCATACCCACTTATAGGTGAGTTTTAGTCAGCCCATACCCACTTATATATGGATTTTAGTTAGTCCATACCCATTTATATGTGAGTTTTAGTCGGTCGGCAGCCACAGTACAGGCGCTTTTGGAATGTTAACTCTTAACCTCTCAGGAGTTTGTGTTAAGCTACCTAGGGGCAACTAAAAATGTGCTTGAGTGACCTGCGGTTGTCCGACATTAATTATGGGGAGAATGAGCTTCTTTCTGTTTTGGAAGCTTTAGCATACAACGGTCTAAAGGGAGAAGTGGCAGTTGGATGCTCCTCTTGGCTAGAGTTGTACAGGTGACCCAGAACAGCTTGTGACAACAGAACATCTGGAGTCCCAGCTCACAGTCTCGATCTATTTACCTGTCTGAGCTTTTAATAGCTCCTACAGCAGTGGCATCCGAATTTCAAGTTCCAGTGGTCACGGCCATTACTGGTCTTATCAGCAGAAAACAAATATCATCAATCATAATGCAGGAGCTCAGAAACGTTATTTTTACTGCTTAGCAGATGCGCCGCGCCATAGCGGCTTCCATATTTACACTGGATATTTCACTGAAGCCATTCAGGTTGAGTACCTTGCTCAAGGGCATAACAATGGCCACCTCTATTTGGAGCCTGCAACCTAAAGGCTACCCAACACCTTAATCATTATTCCACCTGTTGGTCATGAACATGGAACCACCGTGGCTAATGCACATCCCCGCGCTGACCTCGGCCCTTCGCTGCTAGGTGGCTGGTCAACGGGACGGAGCTGGACGCGAGCGCCGATTTCCGCTACAGCCTTGTGGACGGCAGTCTGGTCATCAGTGACCCCAGTGAGGCAGCCGATTTTGGGATGTACCAGTGCAGGGCAGACAACAGCCTCGGTGCGGTACTGAGCAGGGAAGCCCTCCTGCAGTTTGCATGTGAGTACACATTACCGCCGACGGGGGAGGGTGATCACATGACGGCAGGGTGCGGATAGAGGGGCTGCACCGGAGAGTGGCGGCCCTGGAGAATGGCGTGGAGGGGCTCGGCGAAAGAGCGGTCGCAGGCTTTCTTCCAATCAACCTGTCTAAAGGGCATTTATGATGCATGACATGATCAGTCTATACTCCTGCACCCATTTAGCCACAGCAGTATAAAGAGCGAGACTGTCACCATGTCCTGCCAATGCTGGAGGAACTGGCTCCAGAACAGTTATATCATCGGCTGAAGCCACCCCTGAACTGTGCCAAGGCAACAAATGACAGCAAAAGTCACATTTCCTCTTCCTGTTGATTCAAAAAAGCCATCACAAGAGCACGTGGCGCTAGAGGCACAATGCCAAGAACAAAAATAGATAAATAAAAACATTGTTAGTTCTGCTCACAGCTTCCCAAAAGGCATTAGCCATTAATTACACCCTTATTACCTCGCCCGCAGTGAGAATATATGCTTCGCGGTTTTCAGTTGCTGGTTTTCTGCTAGAAAACGCCACACTCGTTTTCATGTTTGGGATGTTACATATGCTACATCAGAGGCACAGTGCTTGTGCTCTGGAAAATGTGTGTGGTTGAATAACTGGCTCGTTATTGGCCTCACATCGGTTCTTAACCGATCTTATTTATGTTAATCACGCCGTGGCTCATGGATCCCAGCTTACGAAGCACAGTTCGGCTTTGATATTCATCGCTTCACTTACTGAAGAAAAGGGGTTTCTTTGACATTTCTCTCGACCTGCTCTGGTGCACATTGCTCCATCTGGCTTTTTTGCCCTGGAACCATCAAAAAATGGATCAGTTATTTGAGGGCCTCGTTTATGACAATGTAACTGAAGCATTGTTTCTGTCTTTTCAAAAAGCACTGTAATAAATATTTGGCACTCTCACAACGTGAAGTATCCTTTTGGCGTTAAATGTGTTTGTTTTTTTACCTACTTTTACGTACCAGTTTGTGCGACTGTCTGATTACATTCAGATTAAGTTCCGTCTGAATGCATGGTATGTGTATGTTCAATCTCTCAGGGGGAGCATGGCCCAGGCGGAAAGTTGCTGTGACCGCCTGTGTGTGCCTGTGTACATTCACGTGCGTGCGTGCATGCGTGGGTTCATTAGTGTTTGCACGCCTGTGTGCACATGTGTCTTGCATGTGAATTAGCGTATGTTAGCGTATTCATGTGTGTATTCGCGTTTGTGTGTTTATGTAAGAGTGTGTGTTAGTGTTCGGTAATCATTAAAAGACGGGCAGTAATTTAAAGCTGGACGTTAATGTTCAGTAAAAATCTGAAGTTGTGGAGGTTTTCTCCCACCGTGTGATACCTTGTCAGACCACGGCACACGCTGCGATCGGCCTGTCGGAGCAGTGCTACCCATGGACAAAAGCAAAGCGCTCGGCAGCTGAATAGGGGGAAGCAGGGCTTGACTGCCGAGCAAATCCTGCTATATATCTCTCTGCTGGGAATGCAACTTTTTCTTTTTTTCCTCCTGGTGCAGAGTCGATCGGGTGCAGGATATGCTTTTTATGTCTGGCTTTGCTTTTCGGGTACAATCACTTCTTCTTCATATTCGATTATTAATATTAAGTTTTACATCGACTTAATTGGCTCAAACATCAATATTTAGTAAAAGGGTTATTTATTTAAGGAGCTAATGACAGTAAATTCAGAAAATCTGCATACGTACAATAATGATATAAAACAAATACACTATATGGACAAAAGTATTGGGACAATTATACATCACACTGGCCCGCACAGAGCCCTGACCTCAACTATATTGAACACCTTTGGGATGAATTAGAACGGAGATTGCGAGCCAGGAACTCTCGTCCAGCGTCAGTGTCTGACCTCACAAAGGCTCTTCTGGAAGAATGGGCAAAAATTCCAAAAGACGCACTCCAAAATATTGTAGAAAGCCTTCCCAAAAGAGTGGAAGCTGTTATAGCTGCAAAGGGGGGACCAATGCGATATTAATGTCTATGGATTTAGAATGGGATGTCATAAAAAGCTCCTGTAAGTGTAATGTGTAGGTATCCCAATACTTGTGTCTGGATATGCATAACAGAGTGAAAAATACCTGATTCACTTTTAAATTACATTTTAGTTGCTTAGCAGATGCTTTTATCCAAAGAGACTTACAGAGCTTAGAATTTCTACATTGATCTGTTTATTCAGCTGGATATTTTACTGAAACAATTCAGGTTAAGTACCTTGCTCAAGGGTACAACAGCTGAGGTGGGACTTGAACCAGTAACCTTTCGGTTACAGCCTGCCACCTTAACCACTACACCACTAGCTCCCACATAAATTAAAGGTATGTTCAATTAAAAACATGATTTCCCAGCTTAACCACAGCAACCCCTAAGTTCTCGAATCTCTTGTCGCTATCATGTCGCTACGCTGTCTGAGATGGAATGCATCTCAATGCAAACTTCAGCAAAGCATTGCGTGACCCTGACCCTGACCCTGACCCTGAGGTTCATTTATTGTAATGCATAATTCACCAATATTAACATCCGCCCTTTGGTTCATTTGGCCTAGTTTTACCACTCTTTAGGACCATGGGGTCTTCCTCTCCACAAAGCGAACACTGCGACCTTCTGATGGAATTGACTGATGCAACCGCTTGCAGTTTGTACAGTATGCAGCATCGTTGGAGATGGCTAATCACGAGTCTGGGCCCACAGCCTCAGCTCTGGGGTCAGTCTCGAGCTATTCCATATCCTGCACCAAAGGGCATGGTTGCTATTTTAGGGCAGTCAATTACAGAAAGCCTTTTAAACTTCTTTAGAACTATTCACCGTCTTTCCTTCTGTGCAGCAAATTATACTGAAGAGACAATGAAAGAATCTGCTGAAGAGGACAGAGCAGCAATAGGTTAAGGACTGGATGCCTATTGAAAGTGGTTAGAAATTTGAGGCTTCAGACATATAAATGTTCCTAGGGGAACATCAGCCTTCTCAATGCTTTTGTAATGAAAAGAGGGATTTTTATATTACGTTTCATATTGTATGATTATTTCAATAGCTATTTTTCTTCTGGAGATCTGGAGATCAGTTGTTATTTAGCTGGAGAGAGCTACCTACATTCACTTGAGGTCAATCGTGTTGCTAGGATAGACATTTCTATTGCTGCAATGTTAATTATTACAAACAGCATTCATCGATACATCAAAAATGAATTATCTTAATCCTAGGTCTTGTCTTGGGTACGGTGATATACAGTCAGTCTTGGTTTAACCAGTAGGTTTAATTTTGCATTTAATTCAGGATTTCTGAACCCGAGCTCAGATGTTTCAATAAATGACCCATTAAATGATTTCTAAATCCCAAAGTGTAGAAGTAAATACTAGAAGCACCAACAGGCTTGTAGATGTCCACATCCAGACAAGGCAAGCTGGAGAGCACATTTTGACTTAAGGGAGCTCTCCTATGCTAAACCCTCATGCTCACACAGCCTGATACTTTAACCTGACTTGCTTTAGTAAATATCCAGCTGGATAAATGGATGAAGCACGCAATGATAAGCCACTCAGGATACAGGTGTCTGCAAGGCAACTTAACAATGTCACACAGGGGGTGGCAAATCCAATTAAGGGGCCAGGTTGAATAATCCTTGCAGACAGTGCAGCCCTCGAGGACCAGGATTGGCCACCCCTGATGTAATGTAATGTGATAATGTAAGCTCTCACCAGGCTTCTCCAGTACTTTTCCACCCTGGCAAAGGCAATGGAAGCGTAATTAAGGCAATGGACAGAGTTAACCGGCTGAATCCAAAGCAGCTCTATGTTATTAAAGCAACACCGTAGAGCTGAATTTGTTTGTGTACCTATTAGACAAAAGCCATGTTGACCTGGATCCAAGATCAAAAACACAAATGTAAATGTTTATTTTAGCTAAGGTTACCTTTAGTTCCCTTCTTACCTTAGGCCAGTGGTTCTCCAGTCAATCAAATTGTATTTGTCATAGAACATTTTTACAAATAGATTTTGTCACAAAGCACAGAACAGATTTTTTATTAAATTTTTTTTATTTTCCCTAGAGGGAATCAAAAAACCAGAATACCCAGTGTCAAAGGGGAAAGTATTCCCTGACCCCAGAGGCAGCTGAAGGAATGACATTAGACACTTACAGTAAACTGCGAGGAGCTCAGTAGATAGTTTAGCAGGGAGTTTGTGGGAGTTTCGTTGGAGTGTGTGATTCTGCAGGACCGTCTCCAAACCACCATCCTGGAGGTGTTCTATCTTTCTTTAAATGACTACTATTAACTTAAATCTGGGAGAAAATGCTAAAATATATCAGTTAAGAAAATAATTACTTGATTCAAGTGCTTAGAATAAAAACCCTCCAGGAACTGGGTTGAGAACCACTGCCTCGGGCAAACATAATTCTGGTTTACCAAACTAGTTACTTTTACAATGGTTTTAAGCAGGAAGATGGATGTTACTTTAGGCACTTGTCAAGTCCTACCAGACATGACTTCTTGAGCTTTAAGTTGATACCTACGGCTGGTGTAAAAGCAAGAATTAAATCCAGGAACATTCATAACAGCTTTTTATACATTTGAAGCCTGAAAACCCACAAAGAATTTTGAGAAAATGGACTACTAAATCCCCCATCAGTAATCCCTGTCAGAGACAAACGCCGTTCCTTAACGATACACGTTCTTACCAAATCATGTCAGTAATTTCTGGCGTTATTTATGACACATAAATTTGAAACCATATATGTTTCACATTACAAAGAGGACAAGAGAGGTCAAGAGGAGATGGGTCCAATTAAAAAAATTATAATAATAAAAAAACTACCGGCTTGAATATTCCTTCCCGTGACACTTCTGTTGTACAGCTGTATTGTCTCCTGTTGTGTTTTATGGACATACTTCCCAGAAAAGCTTTCTCTGCTGTGTCTATGGCAGTTCCATAAATTATTTTATTTTTTACTGGTACTAACTGTCAGAGCAATTTAAAGCCCCGTCCTGGGGGAAAAGCCATAGCTACTTTTGTCCTGTAATTCCAGCGTCCAAGTTGTGATATTTTATGTCTTTATTTATTTATTTAGATTTAATGCTGTCTTTGTGGGGGGGGGGGGCTTGGGCAAAAATCTATTTTTATAAATTGGACAACAGGAGGAGGTATTGATTAGCCATAATTCATATGTTGTCCGAATTGACGAGCGGCCAGGGCGAGACACTGACACAGAAAACAAGGAGCGCGGCCGCCACTCGCTCTGATAAATCAATAGCTGCCATGGCGACAGCGTGTTTAGGGGACGTTCAATCACTGTTTTCTTCTGACAGCTCGTTAGGGCAGATCACCCTCCTCGGGCCGCACTTAATAAGACTGGCGTTCTTCCCCGATGACGGCGGTTTCTGTCAAAAGCCTGACCCGGCAAAGCCGAAAGTTTCAATTTAGAATGATCAACATGAAGGCAACTCACCTTCCTCTTTTTGCTTCTTTTTTTCTTTCTTTCTTGGCTGGTTTTACGATGTCCTTTGGCGGGGTATGTCTGCCCTCACACTTGTTTCTTCATTTTGTTTCTCTGTGAGAGAACTGTACTAGATCTTGACTCCCTTTAGGATGAGCCGTCCCCTGCAGAGATATGTGCACGTCAACGCGCCAAGCCTCTGTAGCGCCTCAGCAGGATGCGGCATGACAGCTTCCTGAGACGCGACACAGCCAGCGCTTGCTCCGTTGTCGGCAGTGCGTCCGTTTAAAGCGTTTACTGACGCTATTCTCCGCAGGGTCTCGTTTCTGAACTATTCCCTGACGTTTCCTCAAAACCAGTCATGTCTGTACCACCTGTGCAATCCCAGGGCACAACAGATGTGATGCAACGCATTTCCTCATAAGGAATTTGCAATTGACGTTAGTGTTGGCTCTTTTTCTTCTACGCTAAGCATTGGCATTTTCTGAGCTGTGACATCCTGGTTCATCCCGGAGAAGAACTTAAAGGGGCAGTTTGTTAAATACAAGCCTGCTCTGTATAACAATACATTGTAGTTCTGAGAGGGGCAACATCCACTTTGATGTCTTTTGACACAGCCAAAAGGGATCAATTTCTGTCTTTACATATGCCCTTTACAAGTTGAACTCAGATCAGATTAGGTCTGTGTTTTACCTACTGAAAACATCAGGAAGTTACATATAGTAATTTAAAATAACAAAATGAGGGGTGCTAACATTCGAGACAAAAGCATTTTGAGTGGAGATCAGAGTTTTTTTTTATTCTCGTTTTCCTCAGGTTTTAATCAGAGTAATACCCAGAGTTTAAAAAAAAAATCAGACACAAGCTATTCTAAGACTATGTTCCCTTTGTTTCGGTCTCTCATTATTTTAAATTATTTATCATAGAAGTGGGCACTAGGTTGCCAGGCAGGACACATGTCCCAGACACAAAAAAAAGCAGTATTTCTGGATGAAAGATGTGATCCAATGGACCGTGATCCAGTCTCAGTGTGCTGGAAACGTAGAGGGAGTGTGGTGTTTTGTTTTTTTTAAATACGATAGCAAGTACCTTCCTGTTTGAGGGTAAACACAGCTATCAAAGACAAACGTGAAAGCGTTATGCTGTCTGGGTGAACAGTTTGTCATTGACCTACCTCTGGGTTCAACGTAATCAAACTGTCCTTCATTGGTCCAAAACAGGGGCCATTGCCTGGGCTAATTTCTAAAGGAGTGTGCTGGAAACTGCACCTTTTCTGCTGGGTGGTCCGTCCCCAAACAGCCAACAACTGTTTTTTTAGTGGAAAACTCTGCGCCCTGCTGTGTGAGGGCTCTTCCGACCTGCAACTTCTCGCTGTGAAAAACCGCTCTTTATACCAAACAGACGTGTATCACGGCTCAGGGAGTGGGCTTCCTCCCACCGAGAACCACATGCAACTTCTCGCTGTGCAAAAGCGCTCTTTCTACCAAACCGACGTGTATCACGGCTCAGGGAGTGGGCTTCCTTCCACTGAGCCCACATGCAACTTCTCGCTGTGCAAAAGGACTCTTTCTACCAAACAGACGTGTATAGAAGGCCTGCGTCACGCATACCGATTCCCGTCCCTGTCATTATTTCCGGGTATTCCTTCACGGCTCAGGGAGTGGGCTTCCTCCCCTTTAAGAATGAATGGACACAGGTTGTCCTTTCCAGCAGCTGCAGTGGCTCCACCAGCAACCAAGAGAAAGACTTTTTTGCAAATTCCTACTGCTGAAGGATTTCAAATCTAAAATTACCTTTTTCTGTTATGCCACAAAGCATTGGTTAGAGTTGAATGTGCATTTGTTTTATTAGTTATCAGGAGGGCTTAAGGGAAGTATTGTCCATACAAGACTCCTCTGTCATGAACTTAATGTTTAATGCATCATACATGATCCATGAGCATGTATACAACTCTGTTGGTTATTCAGCATTAATCTCAGTTTTGTCATTTGGTGCACTCTTATCCAGTCTAGGCTGACGCTTTGTATTGCTCTGCATATTCGGTAAAACACCCTCACAAAAGTCGTGGACTCTAAATGAGCCAGGCGCCGGCATAGATCCTCTCGCATTGACTGCTCTGTTTATTGCTATTGGCATGAGAAAGCAGATCGACATGAAATCAAAGAGTGAGTCTCTCCGCCTTTACAACAGGGAACTGTGTGAT
>JAOYSI010042511.1:0-27861 GCA_025775065.1 Hiodon alosoides
AAACGTTCTCCTGGCATTCGCCAAACCCAGACTCGTCCATCAGACTGCTAGATAGAGAAGCGTGATTCGTCACTCCATAGAACACATTTCCACTGCGCCGGAGTCCAGTGGTGGCGTGCTTTACACCACTCCGTCTGACGCTTGGCATTGTGCTTGGTGATGCAAGGCTTGCATACAGCTGCTCGACCATGGAAACCCCTGCCACAAAGCCCCGGAGCACCGTTACTGTGCTGATGTTAATGCCAGAGGAGGTTTGGAACTCTGCAGTTATTGAGTTAGCAGAGTGTTGGCGAGTTTTATGCACTATGCGCCTCAGCACTCAGGCGACCCCGCTCTGTAACTTTACTTTACACTTTTGCTATGGTTCCTAAATGCTTCCACTTTGCAATAATACCACTTACAGTTGATCGTGGAATATCTAGACGGGAAGAAATTTCACGAGCTGACTTATTGCTACGGAGGCGTCCTATTACAATACCAAGCTCGAATTCAGTGAGCTCTTTAGAATGACCCATTCTTTCACAAATGTTTGTAAAGGCAGACTGCATGGCTAGGTGCTTGATTTTTATACACCTGTGGCTATGGGACTGAATGAAACACCTGAATTCAATGATTAAGAGGTGTGGCCCAAAAACTGTTTTCCCATATAGTATATATATATATATATGGGTATATGTGTGTGTGTGTGTATTTTTGTTTCATGTAATACTGTGGTTACATCCCCTATTGCCCATTGCCTCTGTTACTATATAAGCCAAATACCTTTAGCTTATAATGCCTCAGTTACAAAGTAATAAGCCAAATACCTTTAGCTTATAATGCCTCAGTTACAAAGTAATAAGCCAAATACATTTAGCTCACAATGCCTTAGTCACTAAGTAATAAGCCAAATAAATTTAACTAACAATGCCTCAGTTACAAAGTAATAAGCAGAGTTCACCTTTGTTTTAAAATGCCTTAGTAACTAAGTACTAGTCAAATTCTAAGTACTAAGTAAAATATATAGATATGGTTATTTATTATTACTGTGAATTCCTAGATTAACAGAAATTACTAAAGTATTTTCCAGCAATTTGATCACTATAGATGTATCTCCGTTTCATTCAGTGTGTTCCCATGAAATTCTGTGTCTGACACCATTACCGTTTATCTTTACAAGTGTATGTTTTACTACAGCAAAATCAATGCAGGCTTTAAATTGTATGCTTTACAACAATAATCAATAAAGACCAATGCTGTTTGTTTGAATAATTCCACCAAGCATTGCTGATTGACCCAAACTGTATTAAAAAACAACCCGAACCGAGAGAGGCAGAAAACATTTTTAATGGCAGGATATCTCCGAGACGGAAAAATAACATTACAGATTTAACATTACAAATTTGCTTATGCTTGATGATCTGGTGCAAGTATTTTAGATAAAATATTGCAATAATCATTTGCTATTGATTCTGAGAGACACCAAAATGTACTTGTTACTGTCACTTGAACTTTGTGAAAAACAATATTCTGTCAGTGTTGTTTTTATTTAATTATATACCCTTTTGGTTGTTGAAGAAATATTTCAATGAACTGCAAAGGAAACCAACCCAATCCAATGAAAAAACCTAAAAACAGGAAATGTTGTTTTTTTTTTAACTCAAAAGGTTATATTTGTAGGTTTACAATCCAGTCTTAAGTCATGTCTGTGGTGACGAGTCAGTTGTCCTGGCCACTGTGAGATTCGAACACCGGTCTACTGTTCCAAACGTTGGAAAGTTATTGCATAACTTAGAGAGGCTTCAGGGTAACTAGACCAGCAAGCTTCCGTCTGCTTAGTGCAGAAACAATGCAACCAAGATCATTTGCATTTTCCTCTGTGAAGATCAAATGCACTCGTTCTTATCCTATTCCAATGCTTATTTTAAGGAGATGTCATAAACGGCAACTCTTGGCCAATAAGTTTTGTTCCTTTACAAAAATACAATTCAGCTTAAATTATCACATTGTTGTAAAATGTGTTTTTCTTAAGCCTCCCAATATGAGCCTCTCAATCACGTCATCTCAGCAGGAAAGTGAATTGAAGAGATGCAAACGCCAGAGAGAGATCGGTTTATGCATCTGACAGGGATATTGGGCACGAATCTCTCACACATCCATGTAACTGAAGACAAAAAATTTAACTTCAAGGCATTAACATTGATTTACATTTTTGCACAAAATATTTAACTGTGTATTCAAGGACATTCAAGGTAAATTTTCCAAAAATATCAAGGCCCTATTTTTCAAATTTAAAATTCACAAACATTCAAGGATTTTCAAAGCCCTTGGTGGACGTGCCAACCAATGTGTTACTGAGCTGGCCTAAACAAACCTACAGTTCAGTCATTACCCAATTCTTGTAGTGTTTGACAAAAATGTTTTTAGAAGCCAAAGGTTAACGATTCCTTGCTTCCCATACAGTGAAATATATTTAGCCGTTTGAAAAAAAAACTCAGCAACTAGCTCACCTGCCCAAAGATAGCAACATATTAACTGAACTTTATTTTTCTCCTTTTAAAAGGTTAATCATGTTCTATACATTTAGATTAATTCATAACCAGCTTTAGCCAAGTCAGTGTGGCAATGCCCAAGCAGAGATACGGTGTGAGGCAAGGGACATACAGGACAGGGCGTTAGTCTACATTCACATTTTCGACTTGTAATACGATGTATGACATGTCTCTGTACAACAGAAACTAAACGCTCGTGACACTGACAAACTTTTCGGTGCATGAAAGCTTTGAAAGTTGATGAATTATGGCTGAAATAAATCCTGTCTTCCCATGATCCCCTGGGTGCAATCGGAAGAATCTTGTCTGGCAGCCGGTGGGGTATAGCCCTCAGCAACAGGAAAACTGTGGGTTACCACACATTCCCACATCTCCGAGCAGTAGACTTTCTGCGCCCCACACAGGGTGTCAAGGCACAATTCAAATGAAAGCGCAAAGGCAGGAAAGAGTTTTTAAAAACAAGGGTTTTTGTGGCCGCTGAGAACAATTAGACTTAAAATGAGATATCATTTTCACTCGTCTAGGAAATGGCTGTGTTTATAATCGAACAATAAATGTTTTTAATCTGGTGTGATGCGGTTACGCCGTTTCTCACATGGGGCTAAAAGTAGATTACTGGGTTTCCGAACGTGATTTGAGTTTGACATCAGAAAGGCCTGTTTGATTTTGCAATAACCTACATATAAATGGAATGGTTCTGGCTGTTTTTTTTTTTTTTAATCAGCTTCCTGTCTTTCGGGATGGAGTAAGCCAAAGTCAACAGAGCTTTGACCTTCACATTAACTCCAGGCTGGTGACAGAGCATCGGGCCGCCCTGGGGGGCAACAGCTGCATAGTGGGGAAACAAACTCTTCAAGGGGTTTGGGAAAGTCAACTGCTTGATTATAAGCAAAGTGAATAAATTCAAGCCTCCGACTTGCAGAATACTTGTAGTTATTCTTTTAAATTTATTTTATAGCATACAGATCTCATTAGGCTTAAAATGTATTGAGCATTTTACAAAAATATAATTGAAATGGCGTTTGCATATAAATAATAATACAATAAAAGGTGCAATGTTTCGTTATACATGCTAAAGAATGGGATTTCGCAGATCCCCCTCAGAAAGTGTATCAGTGATGTTTATTTGCTCCTGTTCCTCTGGAGTTTCTGTGGGAGCAGAAAAAGGCATGGGGCACTGGAGGGCAGGCCGAGGGTGGGTCACTGTGGCCCGGCCACCTGCCGCTGGGAACGTTGGAAGTCAGAAACGGACTCACCACACACCCAGGCTTAGGGAGGCCTCCCTTCCCCGAGCGCATTCGCATTAGCCTTGTGCTACCTCCACGGCGCAGCCCTGGTGAGCACTGGCACTTTGACCCTGGCCGGTTTTCTGGACAGCTGCTGGATGGGGGGAGAACGGCACCTATGGTTTATGTCATTTTAATGCAAACAGGGCCGGAAGAGCGCTTGTGCGCGGTGCCGGTGTGGTGACAGCCGCCTTGAATAGAAGCCACTGTAGCCAGGGAGAAAAATGTGACAGGGAGCTTTATCACCGGTCTCCGAAGGACAATCTGAAAATTACGGCCCTTTTCAAAAAGCGCTCTCCTTCTTTTTGGGGCCTATCCCAACACCCGGTGCTGCTTAGCATCTCCACAGAATTGTGAGCCGAACCCCTATTGCAAAGCCAAAGTTTGGGGCCCCATTGTCTGTGGCTAACAGTGGCTCTCTTAAGAGGATTATCTAAACGTGTTCAATGGACATAGGTTGCTACTGGGTTATATTCCATGTAGACGTTTTTGCTTGAGAAAAAATATATTTCCTGGAAGAATCCTCTTAATTAATTTTGTAACGTGGACTTCTTATCTTGTATTTGTAAAACAGTATTAGCAAAAAAAAATCATGTAAAATCGTTATTTTAACTTTAACTTTAAGTTAATACAACTTTATACAGATGGACTTTTGGTGCGAGTGGTGTTTTGGATCAATTCTCCTGGTTCATCAACGTGGACAGTCGACCGGTGCCAAATTCCATCTGACCAAAAGGGGATTTTGTCCTGGATAATTACAAAGGAAAGCATCGGTTTATTATTCAAACCATGACTTCGTTTGCAAGCATGTCCATTTCGCTGCCAAAGCCGTAATTGTATCGGCAGAATGATGAGGTCATTAGTTAATTTTGAATTAATTGGGCCCCAGATGTTAACGTTGGGTAGTGAGTTCTGACACGTCGGTCAGATAGATGCCATGTGTGTTCCTCGTGGATCCTTGAAAGAGACAGACCATAGTGAATTGAAGAGGCAAAAATAACGTATCAATGAAATAGAAGGAAAGAAAAATCAACCCTTTTTCACACGTGAGATTGTGTTCCCCGGTGTTTCGCAAGAACTGTGATAATGGATTAGCAACACAATCAGCTAGCCACAAATCATTTTGCCCTGTCTCGCCCTGTCTTGTGGCTCAGAAACCAGACAAAATGATTTTGGGTGACTCCCTGTACCATCATGCAGAGCACGTTGTAGTTAATCAAGCAATAATTAAAAAAAACAAAAGAAAATGTCAGGGGCATTTGCTAACATTGATTGCTCAAAACCTCGTATTATTTTGATGCAATCTGCAACAACAGGGTAGCCATTACAAGGTGGGATGATTAATGAATTTAATAAGTCTGTAGCTCTGGGATATACCACAGGAAAGGAAAAACTGGGGTTTTCGTTAAACCAGGGCCCTGGGTACCACACACATGTGGGAACCTGCTTTGTTGTGCTGTGGTACACTTTTTGGCAGCAGAGAAAGGGATGTTATTTCCAGTTCAGCTCGAACCGTGAGTATGTTCCTGCTTCGAAGAAAAAGCACATTTATCAGTCACCTTACGTTTACGTCTCTCGTTATCTTAAATCCCACCAGCGATGGTTTACTCATCAGCTTTGCTTCATCCCTTCAGCCGTGTATGTGAGCAACAGTGTGTGTGTGTGTGTGTGTGTGTGTGTGTGTGTGTGTGTGTGTGTGTGTGTGTGTGTGTGCGTGTGCGCATGTGTGCGTGTGTGCATGTGCGTGTGCGTGTTTGTGTGCGCCTGTATCCAAGGACCATGTCTTGTGAGGGCCGGCCCCATGTTACGGTCCTTGAATACAACACGTGTTATTTGCGGTAAGTTTATAAAACACTCAAGGAAGTTACCTACGCACATACACTCCTGTTTTGTCTCCAAGGGCAGGGGAGTTCAATCCCCCCCGCCCCGCCGCCACGGTAACCAGAGATCGGTGTTCTTCGAGAACTGCAATTTATGCTGGTAGCGATCGCACAAGTATCAGCTGACAATGCTGTGCCACATTTTATTTCAAAGGGGTAGCAATGACAATGGCTTCTAGTAATAACAGTATACCTTTCCCCTTCGGGAGACACCGTCAATGCTATCTCGCCACACCATCTCATTTCTTTTAAGCCTTGCACAAACCGCTGACATATCACACAAATGCCTCTTTTATTACCTGGCAGCGATTGTCTGCTAGATGGGGAACGGCCTCCGGAACCCAAGTCTTCATGCCAGCAAAGTGTTACTCTTATTCCCAGTGAATTTGTCTCTGTCTGGCCTTCCGTGAGGCCCCATTATACATCCAGCTCTTTCTTACTGACTCGAGGAGACCTTGATTACACCGGCTGCAAAAGGCCCTTGTGTAATCCTTTGCACTGGAGCTTTAAACTTGTGCAGTGTGTTTCAGAATAATTTTGCCGGACTAAAGAAGCATTTGGCTCGCTCTAGGATCTGAACGTGCAGTGGTATACAAACGGATGAACAGCATCGCGTACAGAGAACGTTCTTTCTCATTGAATGTTCCTTTCCCGGGCAGCGAAAATCGTAAAAAAATTGGAAATTCTACGGAACTCTCTAGTCCATTTGCATGTAACCCCGGAATCCAGAGCCTTAAATTGACGATGCGGATTAAATAAGTCCGTTGTTAAGTTCAGACTCTCAGATTCTGTAACCACTTTACCAATCAGCATGATTTGATTAGCTATGGCGGTCTAAAGGCAGATATGTGTATTTTATTTTCAAAACAATCGTGAAGATAATAAAAAAGCATTATCTTTTGCTGAGTTGTTTAAAGCTTGTGTACTTCAAATAAGAGAAAGAATGTCAGTTTTAGATGAACACACGGTTTTATTAACTAAATTATAACCAATGGCTATGTTATTTTCTTTTATGTAATCAGTCCATTTTAGGTTTACTGGAGAACTGGAGCAACTGTAGCACGTGTCTCAGGGAGGTTGTGCCAAAGGGAGGGGACAGAAGCTGGCGGCGGCACCAGGCAGTAATGTGGAAATACCTCCACTCTGGCTGCACGGAGACCACCCACTCGCTGAGAATGTAACGGAACAGCTGACTCCGGAGGAACTACCACGTGACCTCTGAACTCCTCTTTCTCCTCCTCTTTCACTTTTCCTTGCCATTATCGTTGCCCTAGCCATTGTGGTTAAAGCCATTGTGGTTAAAGCCGTTGCGTCCGAACAAACGCGCTAATATCCTTAAAATATTAAATTTGCTTACCCGCTTCCTCGTAAAGCAACTTCAACAAATTGCAATCAGAAGGAAGGTGGCCTATTATGTGTCAGTTTTATAACTTATACCATAGCATAGATTTCTGGCAAAATAAATTGTTTAAAAAGTACATGTGGCACTAATATGTATTTTACAGTCTTTTCAGTTCAGTATGCTTCTGATTGGTATATATGCCTGTCCCTTTTGGTCGACGCCATCTTTTTATTGATGCGATTTCGTATGATTCACTCACCACTGGATATTTAATTAACATCTCCCTCTCTGACATCACCGCCGCACGTCCAGCTGTGTTTTTCTGAGAAACGGGTGACACAGACGCAGACCCCCGACCTCTCCTTGGAACCGCACTAATCCAGGGATGCTGCTCCAGGTCCCACTTGCACGCTGTCATCCAAAACAAATCTCGGACCGCGTCTTCCTAGGGAACAAACCTCCATAAGTGCGTATTGACAAAGAAAGGCCCCGCTAACTCTGAATGCTAAGTGTGCGAGGGAAAACATGCCGGTAAATGGAACGTGGAAGACGGGTTTTGGCCACGGGTTCAAAAAAGCGGGTTTAAGCGTTCATGAACGCCATGGGTGCTTTACCGGTAAGCTCCCACCGAGAGGAAAAACCAGAGGTTTCGGATGAGAGCGCCATAGCAAGACGTTGTGTTGTTGCCAGGATCTATAAGCACCGTGCAGAACGAGCTCTTTACAAATGGTAACTCCGAAGCCCTCACTGTAAATATCCACTTTCTTTCTCGAAGAAGCCTCAAGCTGTCCAAACAATGACAGTGAGGGACAGTAACAACTAACATGAAGCGGCCCTGGGAAAGGAGAATGCAAACTTAGAATAGGGGTTGAGGGAAAAATCCTTATTTTTCTTTTGCCTCAGAAATATGAACTTGCTTCCCACATCTGTTTGCTGAACTTGCTTGGTTGCCAGGTGCAGGGAACCCTACCAGTTCACAACACAGTCATGATATTCACACGTTGTATACATTTTTCCGTGGGCTTTGCAGTGAAACAGCATGTTTAGAAACCTTTTTTTTACTTTCTCCCATACTCCTGTTTTTTACACAGAGGCGTACTCATTATCTCATGAAGTCATCAAGTACAACTCCGCTTAAAACAGGAGACATTAAATCCTTTTCACTGGCACCTCCTCCATTATGCCAACTTGCACCTCCATTCCACACTATTAACTCGCTCCATTTGCTCCAACCTTGACAGCTTTTTGGACGCTTGACAGCACTGATCAGCACCTGTATTCAGGGCTCTTGGACAGCTAGGACAACAGAACATTGTACAGATACTGTATACACCTCTATAATGATGGCGGCGGACAACGTGCTCCGCGGTTCTTTGTGAAACCTTGGCAGGGTGTAATTGAGACAAAAATCTCCTTTAGTATTACCTGGTTTGATTATCGCTACTGAGCTTGTCACCCAATCTTAAAAACCTGCCAACCCATTGCACATAGTGTCTATCCCATTGCACACAGGCTATCATTACTCTGATACTTTGGTTGTAATCCTGCTCTGAGTATATCACAATGATACACAGACCTGCACCGGTGCGGAGTGGAAAAGCCTCAGTATTGTGAGGGTGCCATAAGGCGCCACAAACTGTCACTTGGCATGAAGATTAGTTGAGAACTACCAAGCCCCCCCCCCCCCCAGAATCCGTGTCTCGACGCTTGTTTGAACTTGTTTTCAAACGTAACACAGCAGAAAATCCACGAGTTCACTGAAACTGTTTGGGCTGATGCTGCCAGTTCAAATGACTAAGCCATGTAGTCATAGTTATTATACTATTAATCTTCCAGCTTCCAAACCTGTATCATGCTGCGCTATTGAAGCGACCTCACGCTGAACCGCAGATTGACAAATAAAAAAATAAAAAGGATGTGGAAGGGTTTCAGATTTGCTTTGCAGTTCAATACCTGAGTAATTTCACAAACATAATGGCCACAAGTATACAAATAACAATAACAATATTAATAATAATAATAAATTTAAAAAAAATAATAATAATGATAATGATGGTGATAGCAACGATAATAATGATGATTATAATACTTATTCTTTGCAGATGGAAGGCTTGGATGCTTGGAGGTGTTGGCTGACCAATTTGTTACATGACATTCCGCTGCAAAACCATATTGCCCATAATCCATGCATATAACCCTACTCAGTCTCCTGCCTCACAACGCTGCTGGACACAGTCCGGTAGGAAAGCATAAATTATCCGCTAAAATGGAGCCCTCCAGACAGAATGTGGAGTCTGCTACATGGCTCGATACGCCTTAGAAGCTATCAGTTATTTTTCTTATTCTCTCCTACGAGGAGACTGGGACTAAATCAAAATTACGAAAGCCCACTAGTCGTATATAATACAATTCTATTTAACGGCATTTTCTCGTTGTACAGGTACGATACAAAACTACTGGGCTCAGGCTTATTGTACAGGTAAGATCTAAAACTACTGGGCTCAGGCTTATTATAGAGGTAAGATCTAAAACCATTGGGCACAGGCTTATTATAAAGTTAAGATCTAAAACTACTGGGCTCAGCCTTATTATAAAGGTAAGATCTAAACCACTGGGCTCAAGCATATTATACAGGTAGGCTGGCCCCAGAAAGGTCAAGGGAATCTCAGGTTATTTTCTGTGCTCCTAAATCGTAGAGGAGGTAAGCAAAACGTTCTTTGTAGCCCCTTGGGTCTCGACCGCTGACACCCGGCACCTTGGCCCGGGCTCAGTTGATGTTGTACCTGCCATTGCTGACCCAGGCCGGCTCAGCTGCTCTGGAGCTGAAACTGAATATGTGCCGGTGAACCCTAGTGAACTTTCTCCAGCTATATGAGCCATTGTGACCACGGTGTCATAGCAATGGATCTTTGGTGAATATTATGGTTGGTTTCCTCCGTTTGTTAGGTCATGCTTTTGCTGTGAAGTTGTTGGCCCTGAGTTCACACTATGAACAAAGGGTATTTTGGTTATATTACGATCATCGTTATTATTCCAGTTAGTAGAAGAGGCAGCGTTCAGATCTCTTCCGTTGCAATCCTGTATCACACCAGAGTAATTATTTGATGATGGCTTGATAGATTTATCTTTGCGGATGTGGAGTTGAGCTGTCAGTATCCAGTTCCCCACACAGGTGCACATTAACGTGTCTGTCAGGAGAATTAATTCTCCGTGTTGTGTTTTTCAGGCAGAACCCTAGATCATGTCAAAAATGCGTGTGATGAAAAAAAGTGATGAAACACGAAAGCACCTCACCAGGCTAAATGACCAGGTTTAATTGTGGCATGCAGTTAATTGTTTATTTCTGAACACATTATTTACCTCACAGTCTTTGCTGAGACACATACATAATCACCAATTTATTTCCTTGAAAACGTTTAATCACGATATAATGGATACACGATTGCTGTGATTTAAACAGGATGACAATGTGAGACACACACATTTCATCTTTATTAGCGTTAATAAAGATGCGGCGGCATTTCAGTCATAATATGACCAAGTGATACAACAAAAAAAGCCAAATATGTTCTTCCACATGAAAGTATACTGTATAATAAGGATACTATAAGTCTACTGTGATGCTGAGTGCTCACAAACAGAGCACTGTTTTTAGCTTATGTTTAAGGTTATGGATAGGGGTGTATTGGGCGCACGCTATGCTGTTGCTATTTAGATTTCAGATAAAGAAGAGAGAAACACTTTCCCCTGAACAAGTCATCATAGATTTAAGTTGAAGGTGGCAATAGGGGCTAATACCTTTTATGATAATTTTCTGGTATTGCCACTCCCAGTACCCCTCAGAATCCATCCCACCCAGGGCTGTCAACCAGCTTTAGTTCTACAGAGTTTTATTGTTATTTGCCTGAAACCGGTTTAATTAGGTAATCACCCTGGCGGTAGGGTCCCAAGCCCAGGTGAGCCTCTCCCCGAAAAGAGAACGGGTGACTGCGAGCTCCAGTAGAGAGACTGTTCCTGGCCAATGCTCTGATTTTTAAAGGACTGTTCCTCTAAAAAGGTACAATTCAAGCTCGCAGGCTGTGGTGAGTGACTGTTCCTGGTCGCAGGTCACTGTTTTGGATCTCGGCAGCGAAGAGCTAACCGCTAGCTTAGTATAAGGGGTATTAGCTTTAGCACGAGAGATGATTGTTCGTATTACAGTTCTAGTCTGCACAATTAAAAAAACAAATCCTAGTTTTTTTTCTTTCTAATCTGTCGATATAGAATATCATCTTTAAACATTTAAAAGATCGAGCAGCGTTGCACTAAATGCAAAAAATCTATACAGCTGTAATTATACATTTCACTTTTTAACAGGAGCAATGCTTGTTTGGACCAGTCACTCAGATGCTGAAGTAGAAGCAGTCTGTAATTCCAGTTTGGATCGTGCCCTTGAGGGTTACCCAAAAGAGAGTCATGTTTTTGTTGAAAACATCCTATGTTAAGATACCCAAAAAGCCTGTAGATTACAGTGAGCTCGGCTGATGTGGACAGTACCGCGAGTATGAGGGACCATCATGCCGTTCTCTAATCGCACAACAAAAGTAAAGTGTTACATGGGTTTCACCCAAGCCATCATAAATACAAGTCTGCATTCCACCATTCAGCTAAATCAGACAGTTAATCTCTTCAAAAGCGTTGTCGACTTATTTCATTATTTCTCAACAAGTGCTTTTTTTTTTCTTTTGCGATAACATATTTGAAAAAGATTAAAACCATGGAAGATGTTAGGACTAGCAGATTTCCCTCAGAAGTACACCAAACGATCCTCAAAACCCTCGTTTCATGCGCCAGCCCAACTCCATTTTTATCTGAAGGCCAACAGTGCTCGATTCTGATTACTTCTGATGGTGTGCACAACCTGAACACCGGATGTGAACGTCAAACTGAAGCCACCTGACCGGTTGACGCTGTTATTTACAATTGTCTTACCGCTAGTCATGGAGGACCTCTGACTCTGTCAGCTGCTTTTGGTTACACAGTGGAAGGCCTCTTGTTGGAAGTGACCGCTTGACTACTTCCTCTTGTTTTAATAGCAGAGCTTCCTTTGAGCTAGCCAACGGCTACCTCAAACACTGGCAGTATTTCAAAGAGCAGGCAGTGCAATTTACTGCGCTGCACTTTGATGCTGATCGTACATGTCTCGACCGGTGGAAAAAATATATATAATTGATGGAATTATGTGTCAGGTGATTTAGAGATAAATGTAAAAAAAAAATCCCACTCCTAATCTAATTATTGTTTTCTTATGTATTTTAGTCTTCTTCCTGCAGAGTTTGGCTGTAATGGTTCAGTACAGCAATTTACGTGTTTTTTGGGTTTTTAATTAGCTCCAAAGAAGTCGTGGGGGACCTTGCTTGAGCAGTGGAAACACTCCCTCTTGCTGACACACTATCGGCCCGTCTTCATTTCCCATCTCGTGTTTGTGTGTATGGTCTGGCATAAGGATATAGTAAAACGCTCGCTGAACCGTCCTGGCCCTAACACCGAGACGGTGAGTATACCGTAGTGTGGTGCCTTGAGGTTGAAGCTAACAACCTGTTCAATCAGTTTATAAAACCAAAATAAGAGAACGTTTCTGGGAACATTAGCTGCAGCAACAGTCTGATTTATGTGTCAGTTACATTGACACCGAATACTTGGCTACACCAATCTTGCTGCCCTTGGAAATTCCTGAGTGTGTCCTCTGGTTCCTTTTTGGCTCCTGCTTACACTAACCTTCAATAAAGATTTATTGCTTCGTATATTACATAAATAGGCCTTATAATACGGCATGCATATTTATGACAGTTAAGTGCGTTCCACCACGGGGCAAGGACTTGGAAAGGCAATAGCTTCTGTAATTCCCCTTTTCACCCCAAAATTTCCATTATTGAAAATCTATTCTGTCAACCTATTTTTGTGTGACTTTGAGTCATCATTGGACACTGGGATGATCTTTTACGTTTTATTATGATTTATTATTTTTATGCAACAAATCAGCAACTGTACATGTAAAATTAAAGTATCAAATGTCTTGTTTTTGCTTTATAAATGTTATCTGATACAATGATAGCTCAGTGAGAAAAAGAGTCTATTGATATAGACTGCAGTGTGGATGTGTATTTCTCACCAGAGGCCTTGGATCTGATACTGCAAAAGGTGATTAGTTCAATTCACTGGTTAATAACGGCAAAAGTAATTGACAAAATTGAATGGAGTGACTGGATCCTGTTTTTGTCCAGCGTTTACACAACAGTTCATAGGAATGGAAGGTAATAATACAGCAATAACAGCACACGAGAGTCTGCCATAAATCAGTGTCATTCAGGTGAACACAGGTGTGCGTCGAGCAGCCCGTAAAAACGCCCGTTTGTGTATTCAACTCAATCACAAACAGCCTCACTCTGCATAGATATTAAACGCCAAGCCCATTGGCAGTGGAACGGCGGTGTTTATAGGAAAACATCCCACAGACTTTAATTGGCCTTTCGGTGATCCTCTTCTTTTTTACGGCATTAACAGTTTGTTTTGTCAGACGCAGTCATATCAAAGGAAGCAACCTGTAGCAGGAGAGCCTGTGGAACAGGACTTCTGGTTTTCACAGTAGCCAAAGGCTCCACTGATGAAAGCTCACCGGGAGATTTCTAAAAGCTGATACCGTGGCAGGCGTGGCACCTGTAACATAGAGTGTCGACATGGATTATACGCTGTCAAGGCTAAAGTCAGGAATCTGTGTCCTCAATCACAGCAAGGCTTACCATAATGGAATTTAAGCAGATCTAAAAATGAATTTTAGCATTTTAGCAAATTCTATTAGCATTTGACGTTACTGTTAATGATTAATTGTTTTTCTTTTATTTGTTTGTCTGTTTGTTTTTTGCCGCAATGGAGCAGGAGCATTTTAAAAATTCTGGTGCCACAAACAATCTCTTTGTCTGTGCTAAAAGCCTCTTGGGGAAAAATACTTTTTAAGTCCTCTGGAGTGTAACTAACAATTCAGAAACCGAGCCCAAATAAATAACCCTACGCTCATGCTTCAAGGAAAATTCTAAGTATTTGCAAACCGCTCACTTGCAGAAGTTCTTTCGAAGCAAGATAGTTTTACTTTAACCAGAAACTGTTTGGGCAGCTGGCTTTTTCATGAAGGGTTTCTAGTAATGCAAAGTAGAGTGTTTTGCAGTGATTATTCCATGAGCTAAGATCTTTTCTGTCACTTCGAAAGAAATTCCTCTTGACATCATCCTTTACAATTGTAGTGCTTTCTTCTTTTTCTTCTTTCTTTTTAGACAAAATAAATAGCATCCCTAAGTTATCTGGTTTTGCATAGTTAACATTTTGCTAATAGGCAGCTTGGCTTCCCTGTGGGGGACTCCAAGGCATTTTCAGAGGCCCTGTAGCGTTGTTGTAGCAACGTGGCTGAGAAGTGAATGAAACAGATGTCAGAGTGTCAGGCAGGGAGAGAGAAAAAAAACAATCTATCATCCCGCAGTTCCCGCTCGAGCGAGTCAGCCCTGCGACACCCACGGAACGATAATCATCAATTAGGCCTCTCCAATAGCCGGCCGATTATTAACACTTTCAATTTCTGCAGGCTGGGTTTCCTTTTTATTTAAATTGTTTTTTTGTTGTTTTTTTTTCTTTTCTTTTAAAATGAAACCCTAACCCAAACCCACGTTATATTGTCTATCTGTAATCTTTTTGGAATGCATTTATTTTTTTAACAAATATTAATTATACAGGATCTTTATATGTTAAAGTTTTTATATAGTTGCCTAAATTACCCAGTGCATATTTACTGAAATTACTGTATCCTGCTTTGCTAATTAAGGACATTATTTAAATGTGACTATATTTGTGCAAGCTATAAAATTGTATGCAAGATTTTACAAATTCACATTAGAATACAGAGCGATGGACTGTTGAGCTGACTTTTATTAACACTGTTTGAAACACCATTCAGCGACATCAGATATGACAATACAAGCATGTAGTTGGTTGGGTCCGGGCAGATGGGTTAAAACCTTCTGCGATTCGTTTAGATGCAAAAGAAACTCAATCTGCATCCACATGTTCTTTATAAAAGAAAACTATGTAATATCCATTGGTCTTTGGTCAAACTGAGCCACTCCCACAGATTATCAGTGATAATCTGAGACTGGGTTTTGACACTTGGTCTCCACCCTCAACGACAAAACTCAATCCATAGCATTGCGATGTTTAGTTTCTGACAGCCCGTTTGCCACTCAAAACGCTTCGGGCTGCGAGGTCCGCCTCGCGTCTCATCCCGCTTCCTTTTCCGAAAGGGATGCTTTATAAGCAGTTAATACCGATATTATAAACTAGCTGTTAGAGAATGGATAGATCATACCCTGTTTTGGTACATTTTAAGACAAAGTAAACAAGGTGACTCGGGCACACGTGAAGGTTTTAGTTGGCGTGACCTTTGCTTCCTACCACATAATGGCGAAATCAGTGACACACTGTTTAAGACTGAAAGAAATGGCCACTGGATCCCCACCATCACCACCCCCAGACGCTGCCCTCTGTGGAGATGCGGTGGAAATTCTCTTCAGCTCTCTCACCTCGTCGGTGTCACACTGTTTAATCTACGGATTTAGCTTTTCCTGGAGACAATTATACTTACAACGCAGGCAGGGATAGGACGATATTGAATTATACAAGAAGGAATAATATAAATAAGGTATTCATATAAAAATAATCTCTGAAAAATATACTCTCTTAACCAAGGTTTTCCCATAAAAGGGAAATTTGTCTGGATGATCAACTTTGCTTCTGGTTTCTTTAAAAAATAATTAGCTTTCAGTTACTGTTGTCAATTAACAGAGTCTATATCATCACTTATAAATCACAGCCTGTTGGATTTTCCAGACAACTAGCAGCAAACAGAAGGGGACAAAAGTGTTTTTTATCACACAAAAAAAATCTCAATATCACCAGTCTGCCCTGTGACAATGCAATCTGCCACCACAGTATATATCAGTAGCTAATAACGGCTATTTATGTACAGTTCCAGTGTAAGTTTTATATATATATATATATATATGTATGTGCTGTTTTTTTGTGTGTAGTTGCCATTAACAAACACCAAAAATACCCCACAGGGAAAGCTTAATGGGTCTACTCAGTACAGAATAGTTTCATTATAAAAGGAAAGAAAATAATAATCAGTAGTTTTCTTATTAAATAAATTAATATTAGTTTTGCATCTAAATAAAAAGTTAAATATGATAATTGCTGCTTTGTTTAATTCATGCCAAACAAAAAAAAAAAAAAAAACCTAGAACGTCTGTGAGGACCGAAGTGGTCAGATAGGAAACTGCATCCCAGAGGAAGCTGCAACTCGTATAGGAACTCCAGAAAGCGCAGAGGAGAAGACCCTCAAAGTCACAGACACTTTCCAAGTAATCCAGCCAACCTCCTGGCGAATGCCAGCGACCCTGCCGACCAGGACTGTTTAAGGGGCGATGGCACCTTGCCAAAAGTTCTCCGCATCTTAACTAATGTTTTAAACCCAGTGCCGGGATGCGGGTCTTTGAGACAATTTCCAATCACACGGGGGAGGAAGAGAGAGAGAGAGAGAGAGAAAGATAGCACTGCTGGACGCAGATCAGACCAAGGAATCGTGTGCAAATAATTTTTTCTTTCTTCTCTCATTTCCTTCAGGTCCATGACAGCCAGAGCAGAACCCTGTCAGTAAAATAATGAATATACACAGGCCGACGTGCGGCCACGCCCATGAGCGTGCGTGCATGTGGATACGCGTCCCAATAAATACTTTCACTTGCAGGTGTACACCTCTGTCCTCTCGCTACAGGTATTGCATTTGACGTAGCAGCACCACAGGAACTTGCAGTTGCACTGCCAGACACGTGAGTACTGGTGCGTGTTGTAGCCCCGGCCACAGCACATCAGGTCGCAGCCGTTGGCCTGCTGCGCCGTCTTGTTGCAGATCCGTCCCTGGGTCCCCACGCTCCCGGTCACCGGGTCCTCCTCGCAGTAGTTGGGCGACTTCTCGAGGTACACCAGGTCGGTGTCCATGGGCTTGAGGTAGGAGTAGGGCTTTTTGACCTTGAGGAAGGCAGGCCGCTTGTTCCGGCGCGCCCGCACAGGCTCCACGTGCACCGCCTGGTTGTACTTCTCCTTCAGGATGTAGCCCAGCTGACGGAACTTGGGGAGCGTTGTCCAGCAGGTCTTGGTGGTGCAGGAGCCCGACACGCCGTGGCACTTACACTCAAGCCTCATGTTCTTCTCCAGGATCTACACAGAAGGACGGGCAAAAGGGTCAGCCTGATGCCTTCAGATAGGGACCTTGTGGAGTGGACTGTGTTATGGGTGCATGTTCACCCTCAAACGCTTCTTCTTAGTGTCACTGCTAGAAAAAAGTTCAAATGTTCTACTAGAAAAAGTTCTACCAGAAAGGCTCGAATGTGCGCACAGGGGTCCACACTGCTTGCTATAATCTGACATTTATTTGTCATAGCTTTGAATAAATGCCGTGTCTTTACACATGAAAGGGATCGTCTGTCATGAATCTAATCCAGTAATTCTACACTGAAGCATGTCATCAAAGTGTCCACATCACTCGGAGGAAAGCTCTCCGCAGTACTCTGTATAAGGCAGTTGGGGGACGAGAGGTCATGTTGTGAAAACAACAATAAAGTCTTTGTTTGTGCTTTAGCGCCAGGGACACGTACCTTATTATTATGTGAGCTATTGTATTCTATCGCAACACACCGATAGTCTGCTAAAGCATATCTGTTTTAAGGCAAAGTTTAATTTTTCTGCCTCCAGTGCCACAGCAGCAATCATTTGTAAGCAATTTATACCTAGGACAATGATTTCTATTTTAACTTAAGTATTTCGATCTATAGGAATAACTAAAATTCCCATTAAATTCTACATTCATGCAAAGCCTCACCTTGACTTAAACATTAAATATTTTAATCGGATGTATATAACTTAAAAATAATACATTGTTTTGAATTTTTCTATGGAAAGCCTGATAAGAAAGATATCCTACAGTGAGTTAAACTAGCTAAGTACAGGAAAGAATATTTGAACAATGTTTGTAAATTTCATGATTGAATGGGTACATTGAATGGTATCTTGAATTGTAACTTGTAAACATAAAAAAATCAAACTAGCTTTGTAAAATGTAGCTTGCATAGATTGCTTAGCTGGAAAAAAAAATTTGTAGTCGAGGTTTTCCACCTTATTTAAAAAAATAGTTTTGCAGGTTGAGACAAAGGTTTTCAGACATTCCAAGTGAAGAATGTAAGAAATCCTTAACTGGCATTTGCCAGGACATGGTTTATTTCACGGTTTTAACCACAAATGAAAAAATGAATTTAAATGCAATATTCTAAAACTTCCTGTAGCCTTGTTAGAAACTCCCCTTCATTCATAACGAACTAATGCGGAGCGTACCATTTGACATACAGCCGTAATATATGAGATTGTTAAGCACTGAATGATTCCCAGTTTTGTCTGGGGATCACTGCCCTTGTGAAATCAGAAGAAAAAACGTTGCAAAAAAGACAATCTTGGAGTGCATGAAAACAACAGCGCTGTGTACAGTTTACACAGATGAAGCCGGAGGTATATTTCTAGTCCCCACGTGGAGTATAAGGTATTCCGGTTACACAGCGAATCCTGCCTTCCTGCCTGGTAAGAGCAAACATCAAATATAGTCTTTCTATTTTCAAAAAATGCTAGATTTGAAATAGATAGTAACACCCATATTTCTTATAGTATCATTTAGGTTTGTAGTTTTTTCGTCGACTTTAAACAATTTACTGATATGGGCCTCTCCATGAATTGAGAATAAGGGCAAAAGCCTGGGTTCTTCCTCAACCTCGCACATTAGACAGATTTACATTGTTTTGCGGAGCAGAGGCAAAAGATATTTCCATCTAAGCATGTCAGTTCAATGTCCCGTTTCCTAAACTAATACACTATCTGAATGTGTTGGTAAATGGTTTCTTAATTTTTAAACACAATCAGACTTCTTCTTTTTTGTGCAAATACACGTTTTTAACATATTTAATTGGGGGCCATTTCGCATTTCTACCTGCGTTTTTTTGTGCTATCCCCCTAACACTGCATTTAAAAGTACGTCCTGTGTCCGATTTCGGCAAAGAAAAATGTGTCCCTACTCATTGTCGTTAATTTGATTAGGATAAATAAGAAATATCATTAGCAGGTGGAATCTTCCCAATGCGTCCAGCTCACAGAGAGACTATCTACCTGTCTAGATAAAGGAATGTAAATTCAGGCCAGGTGAATTTCTCACTCGATTTACCAGGTGGAATCCTCTGGTGCGGTTGAGATATGCTAGCTATGTGAATTAGCTCTCAGGGGCATAGTACCGCTTGACAGCAGTGCTACGGCGCGTTGTATCTCCCGACTGACTGGTGCATTAAAGCTGCCTCACCCAGGTCTTATTTGTTCTCCCACTTTCCTGTGACTCCTGGAAACTGCATACGCTCAGCTTAACACGTCCGCGTATTCAGTCAGAGGTAAATGTTTTCTTATGGAATGTTATTGAGTCTGCATTCACAGCAGGGGCAAAGACTGATTAACAGATCTACCAAAGTGTATAACACTTGAGTTGTTCACTGGCGTGGTTTATTTAAGACATGTGCACGGGCTGACACCGCATACTTTTTTAGGCTATCTATATATTCCTGAAGTAAAGCCATGGCATTTCTACTGAAATTAAGTGTGTTTTATATCCCCATTTGTTAGCAGCGGTCAGTCGTTGTAGCAGGGTTCTTAGGAAATGTTAAGATCGGCAATATTAAGTGCTCAAGTCAAACCTCTCACAGCAGTGTTACAGGTAGGGCTGATAAAGTCCCCTGTGCGACAAGCGCAGCCTTCTGGCACGGTAGTGGTTTCACTGCGCTGATGGGTGCCAGAGGCAATGGAGTCTTAGGCAGAACCAAATGGACTAAAAGAGTGAAAGCTTCCTTCCTAATTGCAGGTAGCACTTTTCAGACATGACTCAATGTTTATCCTTAAGGGGTTTGTATATCCCCCCCAAAAGCTCTGTCCAGAGTGCTGAAATGTTGGACACTCAATTGGTTCTTGAATCGACGAAGGAAATTTCCAAATTGATAAAATGCGTTTCCAAAAAAAAGACGGATTGACTGCTGCAACTGTGCTATTTTTTGAGTCTCTGAGTTTAAAGCTGGGGTGAGAGAATTGTATTCTGTGGCCTCTTTGTTCCACGCCATGCACATTTTAGGGGCATTGTAATAGGGGACTTTCAGATGTGTGTAATAGGGGACTTTCAGATGTGTGTAATAGGGGACTTTCAGATGTGCTGCACATATTAATTGTACTGCCATGTTGTCCAGTTTACTTGACATACATTGACATGCTTTTACCCTGTCCAACATAAGTTTCATTCATAATCACCACTAAAATAAATAGCTGCCAGGTTACCAGCAGTATTGTTATTATAAACACAACATGATTACATGTCTCGTTCCAAATACTTTTCCTACCACGTACGCAACGTCGGCCTCTTACAAGATAACTAGAGAACAACATTTAAACGGCAACTACAGTTTCCGCATATGTCTTTCTAAAGACTGAAATACAGTTAATCATCGTTGAACTAGACTAGCAATCTGGAAGTGAAAATTGAATGTTTTCAGGTTACCCATCTGTGAAAAGCTGAACTTTTACGGCATACAGTTACACTCTGTAGAAGGAACAAAGAAAGCTGCGGACAAAAAGATTGCCAGTGTGTGTAGCTTGCAGGCCCCTCGACACTACAGAGTAAAGGGAGCTTTAAGGCTTTTTTTTTAGTTTCATTGTGTTTGCAGCACATAGATCTGGTGTGTAATCAAACTCTGCCACTTATATGGCTACTTCTAAAAGCCTACTTTTATTCCATTACAGTGGACCTCTTTAATCTTTGTCTGCCTGCCCAGATCCTTGGCGAATTTTATCAGTTCCAGAGTGTGGTGGCGATTTAGAAATCACAACATCAATGTTATAGTAGAGTTCCTGCATTTGTTAACCCATTCCCTTCAGCAATTCATTCTTCAAATTATTATATACATACACATTTTTTTATATATGTGTGTGAGTGTACGTGTGCGTGTCTTATACAAAACATATTTTTGCAGTATTTGTTCGTTTGAAAGTATACATTCCTACTATGCCGATAAAGCAAAAGGGCCCAAGATACCTTGCGTCCCGCCTTGTTGTTATGCAAGTTCATCAGCGTCCTGGCATTCTGCTTAATCTCCCGGGCGTCCACGAACACCTTGGAGAAATTTAGCCCGTAGCGGATGTCTGCCGAACACCCGCCCCACTTCCAGCCCTCCTCCTGGTTGTAGAAGCCCTGCTTCTCCTTGTCGCAGCCGCAGTCGCTCAGGTTTCCCTGGGTGCAGGCCGCCGTGATGGCGTGTGCTATCCCGGCAGCAATGATGGCATAGGTGAACGCAGCCTCCTTACTGCCTGGAAGGAAGAAGAGGAGAATTATTTACTTCTGACTGGATTACTGACAACACGATTCAGTGATTCGTGCAGTATCTAGCCTCCTTACATACTTGAGATAGTTTTCCTTTCGAACAGCATTCAGGAGTAATAAAATGCATTAACGGTGCCAAGTCTTGGGCATTTATCTAGCCTACTTTACACAGATAAATGGCATCTCCTATTAGATTTGAGGGGAGTTATGGGTAACGCAGAGGCTTGCTGGATATTGTGTGGGTACTGTAAGCTTTAGCGCCTGGTGATAAGACGAGAAGAATTTTGTGCACATAAAGCATAATTTCACAAGCCAGCGACATTTCCATGGGGCCAGTGAGGAGGGCCACGATAACCCCTTAGCCTTGTGTCACAAAAAGGAGATATGGAGCCGGTGGCCTGTCTGCTACTCATCTGCAGTAAACGTTCAAGGATAGTCCCTATATGGCAGAACAATATAGGAGCAAATCCACTGAATGAACGTGATGGCTAGCAGTTAATAAAAAAAACTGAGAATAAAGGGGACACAACATGGGGTTTGTGGCTAGAATTTAGCCTGGCCTCTGTCCCAGCTTCTGTCATATATTGGAGACTCCCTATGATATGAGCTGCAGGGGCTGGTTGGATCTTGCTGGTCTGGCAGACAGCTAAGACCACCACCACAGTCCAAGTCTCACCACATCCTGGTCCATAACATTAGTATGTGCTGCAAAGCAGTGGGGAGTTCTTGGATGATTTACTGTTGAAAACGATCAGAAAAAAAATGACTTTCAGTACTTCTGTAATTACATTGCGTGTCAATATCTGCTTTTTCTTTCACAGTTTTGCTTTTGTTTTCTTATTTCATCATTATTCTACAAAAACACAAACTGTGCCAAACTCTCCAAACTGTCATTGCTGCAGTATGAACTACAATAGAAGACTGTGATTGATCTATATTTGAATCAAGAATCTGTTTGACTAGCAAAACATTTATATTGGGGAGAAACGGTTCCATCCCCCATGTTTGGCCACTCTCCTAGATGACATAAGAATACCAATACATATAGTGTGTGAATGCAAATAGGTTAGTATACAAATAAGGTAGGTATCATTATAATGATATTATTATTATACTAATATTCGTGTATTTATTCAAATTAGACATTTAATCAATAATTTACTCCACAAATTAATTAACATTAGCCCCGTCATTATTTCACCAACTGATGAAATGATTTTCAGAGCATACATTTAAACCCAAGTTATATGGTCAAACTTCTCACTT
Organism: Hiodon alosoides; assembly: GCA_025775065.1. Taxonomy (NCBI): domain Eukaryota; kingdom Metazoa; phylum Chordata; class Actinopteri; order Hiodontiformes; family Hiodontidae; genus Hiodon; species Hiodon alosoides. The sequence continues at coordinate 22,833 of JAOYSI010042511.1, forward strand.
CTGCAGCCTTAAGAACACGAGTAGTTTCCACAGAACAAAGAAACTTTGCTCGTAAATTTATATAAAGTGACGAAAGGACAACGTTACATATCCAGTGTTTGGTTCAGTTCAACTAAACCGAACTTCCACATCAATTAAAACGTCAAACGGGAGGTTACTTGTGAACAATGCATTTTGGCGCATTCAATAAATTGACTGAGGGCTGACTGAAACCCTGACGTTTGAATGTCTTATTACCAGAATTACGAACTAAGTAAGCGTTTAATTTTCGTTCACCCAGAAAATGCAAAACAATCCAATTATAATATAACAACGTCTACTTACTGTACAAAACGATTTTCTATTTTTTTTTTAAAAGAATAATCTTTTTATTTTTATTTTACCCATACATTTTGTAAATCCTTGTCGCCGCACCACGTTTATCCGTCAGTTATCCTTTTATTTTGTTATTATTACCTCTGGCCCGAGGACAGAACATGTCGCAATAGTAACGGTCACGTGGCGATCCTTTAAAAGCGTGGCAATGGGTGAACTACGAGTTATCCTAGAAATTTCTGCGACTGCTTCATTGGCCGTTAAGCAAACAAGCTGATGAAATTGACCCCACCGCGCAATATGAATTTATTTTTTACTTACCTGCTCATTCTAGCTCAGACCTAGATTACTCTTGCATAGAAGTGCCTCTTAAATGGCTTTGAAAACTTCTTACCGTTTCACTGAATTCACTGCCAGTTGAGCTGTCTTTTCTGTAGTAATTAGCTTGTCGTTTTACTCCACTTAAATGGGCAACCGAGAGTTTATAAAAACCGTTATAGCATATATTAACTTGTATACTGAAAACTCGTTGCAACCTTTGTTTTACGAAGCAGAACTTCCGAAAGCCTTCCGTAGACGGTAATAAATCAGAATATTTTTACATAGTTTTTGCAGACTGGTACGGACTGTACACTATGGATCTCTTTATCAATCCGTCACTTTTTGTGAAAGTCTTGCACATTTATTTGTTTAATGTCAGCTGTTCTCTTACCTGAAATGCCTGAACAAATATAAGCTTTTCAGTTCAAGGTATGTGCTAACCTGCTTTTGATAAACATCTTGGATCGCTGCCCTTAAAAAAAAATTTAAAGGCAAGTTTTAAGCATCAATTATGTGGAGGGGTTTTATGTATTAAATGGGCACAGTGCCAATAATGAAGGTGTGTCTTCTGTGAACTTCTGTTGCTTGAACCTGTAAAACATTATCAGAATATGGTCAAATGTTTCCTGGTCTACCCGTTAGCTGCCATGTTAAAATAAAGGTGGTCCGCACACAGGCAACACTGAAATGTATTAACAAGTTTTTCTATGGTTTCTAATGAGTGGCTCGGAATGGTTCTTTAAGTTCCCTACGCCGGCACTGCAAACGCAATAGGTTAATTTAAACACCTAACACAATGTGCTTGTCTGGACTTGAGGCGTTTATGCTGTTAGGGGGGAAACTATTTTATGAACATTCAGGAGTATGGTTAAACAGGAGGATAAAAAAGCTGGCATTTAAATATATATATATATATACACACACACATATAAAGAACATTTGAAATGATCTTTATATACCAAAAAAAAAATTTTTTTTAAATTTTTAAAAAATTTTTAAAATTTTAAAATGATGAACCCAGGGCCCTTATCACTGCACCACACAGCTCGTCTCAACCTGAACTAGCAGCATTGACGTCTCTCCCCACATACGCTGAATGAATACAATGACGTTCAACTCACAGTGCCCCTGTGCCTCTGTGCGGACAATGGGCAGCCCGACCACTGAGACCAATCTGATTAGCACGGCTGTCCGTGCTCTGCGCCTCAATACCCAAAGGTGACTAGGGCTGTTTAAACAGACAGCCCAGTCCTGCCCTCAGAAGGGCAGGGTGCCGTTCTCAATCCCCCTTTCAACTAACAAAGACTCGGAACACAACACATTTCTAAGAATTTAAGGCAACATATCTTTGCCAATCGCTACATTATAGGGACTATAAGGATTCAGATTTCAGTAAGTGATTGGTTGCACATTGCATTTTTTTGACCATTTCCTCAGTTATTTACTCACAGTACATTGGGGGGTGGGGGGTGGGTGGGAAAGGACAGTCTGTGTAGATCTGAGTAATTAGGGATGCCTCAACTACTCATAAAACTCTTGCCTCTGATGAGCAGGAGTAAAATATTATTTTACCCTCAGCGCCAGATGCAAGTCTACACAGATCACCGCTTTACTGCAAGGCTCACCGCACAATCTTTGAAGTGCTGTCTGGATTCTGAGAACAAGGTGAAGGAAACAGGAGTGTTAAATATGATCCCCCCACCCCCCTGGTTTATTTGTGGGGGAGTCCAGTCATTTGAGCATCCAGATCACCTCCAGCCATCTCCCGTAGACAAACAGCCAATAACCCTGCCTTCTGTTCCCACCAACCAAAAAGCTCCTGGATCCAAGCAAATCATGCAAGTCCTTTTGCACTGTCATTTATCAATGTGTCTTGGACTCAATGGCATTGAAGAACCTCTAAACAGACCACAGTGTGCCTAAGGAAAATGGATAGCCCTGCCCTAAAAAAAGAACTTGAGGCTAATTTGTATTGTTTTTATGGAAAGTTTTGTTGCATGTCTTTACAGGACTATTATTAAAATCTTCTTATTCACCTTGTGTAACTAATACTCATGGGTATACTGACCCATTTTTAAAAAACTTGTCTCGAGACTGAACGCACACACGCGTAAATCACATCATGGATTGCTTTACAAATCATATATTACTTTGAAACGTCACTGAGTAATTTTGATTACTTTTAAAACCTTTCAAGAGGCAGCTCCGTGAGTTCTTGTTTGATAGACCACTGTGCTAGAACCTTGGAGCAAGCAGTATTCCTACAGACTCTGCTGAAACTGTTCCTCACTAGCTGAATAACGGATTGTGTGTGCCCACTTGACCAATTCGGTGTCCAGTCACTCACGATGGCTTTAGGAGTTAAACATCTAATTATCTGATTTAGCTGAAATGTAAAGCAAGTGGGAATCAAATAGCAAGACTGCTTCCCTTGGCGTTCAGTACGGGTTACGTTAGACGTCTTATTCCTCTCCAGTTATAGCATGGGACCCTTTATCATACTTTTTTTTTGTTTTTAAAACATGAAGAAAACTTTGTTTCAAAATAGACCAAAGTAACAAGAGAAATCCTGGTTTTAAAAGTTTATATCATTTAAAAGCTTAAATTATTTATTTTATATTGTTTGCTGGTATTTTTTTAAAAACATTAGTAGAATTTGGTTATGGACATCCTCCGTGTTTTATGTGCTATTGAACACATTCTAAGTAGACAATTGCAATATATTTGGAAAACTTGGCTCAACTTTTCTATAAATATTTTTTCAAATAGCTTATACTTGCATGAGTTGTTAGATTATGCTATTTGTGACAATACTTATTAGGATACTTCCATTTGTCAATATTTTGACAACTGTTTCAGTGTATGTTTCTTACATAAGGAATATGAAGTCAAGGAAATAGAGGGCGAGTTGAAACAAACATGATTGTGTACACTAAAACACGTCGATAGATCTGGTAGTTATTTCTTGGACAACATCAGATAAATGACCCAGGGTCCCAAAAGCAGGTGATATCATATCAAATCCATTCAAGTTTGCCACATTTTTCTTCTTCTTTTGTAACCATTATAATGTATTGCTCATTGGGTAATGGTTTGTTTTTGTAAGTACCGCAGCGTACCAGAATGCAAAGGGTAGTGAAGTACATACCTCCCAAACAATAAAGTGTCAGTCTAATTTAATGATGCAGTTTATATCGGATTGGAATAGGTTTTTTTAATTTAATTTAATTTTTTTTATTAACTGTTGATGCCTGGCACCTGTCCTTATTTCCATGCACTGTAAAAATTGCCCATCACTACAATTTATACATGTTAAAAATGTTTGATAGATTCCCTATTTAAGTAAACTTTTTTTTAAAATCGGTAAGTAATAAGGAGCAGGTAATAGTAGTGTGGCTGATGTATCCCATTTTACCTCAGGTAGTTTACCGTTCAATTAAATCGCTTGATTTTGTCATGAATATTATTTTAAACAGATGTAAAAGTCGAGCATGGAGAGATTTGTAACATACCCACTTTCAACTCTTTTCCAAAGACAGTTCTTTCTCCAAGCGCTGAACAGTTCCATCGTCCATTTTTGAACTGGAACTGGCATTCGTTGATTCCCATTTGAGCTCCTTCTCCGATGACTATGATAGCGTCGGGTCGGGTCTGACAGATAGTCCGTTGTCGAGGAACCAAACCAGGAATTTTGTTACAGATTATACTCGCTCCCAGTGCAACCACCGACGAAAAGCCTCTGTGAAATGTCAAAAAAGTAATGTGGAAAAAACGTAGAAATACCTCGATTATGATTCGTATCTAGGTAAATACCTAGGCTATTCATGCAGGTGTGTGGCGGGTCCACTCGGGTGTTTACGTTTTTCTGTAGTTTATACAACTTTTATTCTACACTTTTATAAAGGGCGTATTATATTTTAATATTATTTTCAAATCTGTAGTCCTTAAATAAGGCTTTTATAAATTGCATAAGAGCTAATATCCCTAAATAGCGTTGACCATGCTTTGATAAGACATTAAATTACATAAGAACTAAGAACTAAATAAACCAACACCACCTTCCTTCCATATCACTTTAATTCCGATAACAATCAGTCAGACCATCTAGATGAAATGTGGATAAAATAATTAAAACAAGTCGGGAATGGGTAGACCAACGCTGCGTTATTGGCTAATTTTGTATTTTTTAAATCCGGGCGGGTTTGTTTTTTAAAAGCATACATTAATTCTATTAAAAATTGAGTATTATTTTAGCTGGGACGTTTTGCAGTCATTTTAGGGTTTACAGCGTTATGTTGTAATGGTAACAAAATGGTAAAATTGGATATATCTTTACACAGGAAAAGTTAAGCAACTTTATCACTCTAAATCATGTTAAGACATATTGTTTACG
>JAOYSI010042522.1:4859-20173 GCA_025775065.1 Hiodon alosoides
CGTAAAAAGCTAAAGCGCGAGGTTTGTGTGGTGATGCCCTGCAGTTTCCGTAAAAAGCTAAAGCGCGAGGTTTGTGTGGTGATGCCCTGCAGTTTCCGTAAAAAGCTAAAGCGCGAGGTTTGTGTTCACGGCCTCTGTTGTTTCCACAGAGTGATTTTGGTGCCCAGACAAAACCTGTCCCGGATCATTCTCAAGGGAATTTTCCAGGGGGTGAAAGTGGTACGTGGACCTGACTGGGACTGGGGAAACCAAGACGGTGAGTAGGTGACACGGAGGAATGGACGTCTGATTAGGAGGCCTCTATAGAAAAAGAAAGGCCGTATGACTTTTGGCTAACAGAATGCATGAAGTTTTGTTATGCAGCGAGTTGTGGTTCTAAGGTCCAACGGATGGTGGTTGCTGTATGATCGTCACTGTATGTGTATTTCTGAGTTTGCTTTTTTGGGGGGGGTTTCTGCCTCAACTGGGGATTGTCAGGTATCTCAATGCCACAACCACAATCCGAATGAGTCAAAATGTCAGTTTTGCTGTCTTTGAAATTAAGCTTTGGGGTGTGAAAGTCAATCACCTGGAAACAATGGAAGTTTGATTATAACATCAAAATGCTCCCAAAATGTGGTTACGGAAGTTCCTGGGAAAATGTACATGCTTATTTAAACTTTGTGATATGAAATCAATGCCTGTGTGTGTGTGTGTGTCTGTCTGTCTTCTTTCCACTCTTTCTTTGTTTGTGAAGACACTTTTGAAAGAGGGTGACTTAAAGCTGAAGTTGGTGAAGTGAGTTCGTATTCTGCGTTTTGTGTGTAGACTGCTTTAGACTTACGGGAGACTCGCCGTTTGTTGAAATGAAGTGAAAGGATCGTTGTTTTGGCTGACTGAGGTTCTTCCTAAAGCAGGGAGTCTCTCCTGAGGCCAATGAACTCTCCCAAAAGCCTTTTCTTTTTCCCTGTCACCAGATGAAATATTTAGGGGGAAGCTGGTTTACATCAGACATTTTAGAAACCTGTCGGGAAAGCCCTTTTTTAAAATTCAGAAATCTCGCTCTGTTTTTATTGGTCACTCTTTAAGACGTCCCTATGGCAACAAGGCCTTGAAATTTGTGCTAAATTAAACTTCTACAAATAAATGTGTTAAAACAATAAGTATATGATAATATCAAATCAATCGATTATATGATGATCCATAATTCAGGATTTGGTTGGAGCGTATAGGTTTTTCTTTCCCCGTTGCCGTCGAAATCACGTGTAAGTTATGGGTTTATTTCACCGTGACTTTATTCTGCGTACTCTTTCATGTTATGGAGGAATGTGTGGACAGGCTGATCTTGTTTACACTGAAAACATTTGTCAAAGTGATGACTGTATTTAACGTTTTTTAAACCTAACTTTTTGTGTTGAATGCGTTTTATGAGATTCCGTGGCTGTGTAACTGGCAGAGCTGAACTCAGAGCGGCGAGTGGACTGTGTTCCGGGTGACGACTTCTACGTTTCTTCTTCTTCTTCTTCTTCTACGTTTCCCTTCGAAATGCTGCGGTGCTTTTCCGTGGAGAAATCTGCAAACTGCAAAAGATGTCATGGTTTTATTGCCAGAGAATCCACTTGATTTGCGCTACGTGTACTAGGGCCCGTTTTTGAGGTTTTGTTTCAGTTGTACTCATTTTGAGGACATTCCTGCCCGGATAACCGTCACTAAATGTATCTCCTCCCACCTGTCTGTTTGGTTAGGAGGGGAGGGTAAAATTGGGAAGGTGGTGGACATCCGAGGCTGGGACACAGAATCGGGCCGGAGTGTAGCCAGTGTCAATTGGTCCAATGGCACCACCAATGTCTACAGAATGGGCCACAAGGGGAAAGTGGACCTTAAATATGTGTCCGACATAGCAGGGGGGTATTACTACAAAGACCACCTCCCAAAGCTAGGTAAGAACCATGGTCCCACAATATGCTCTTTCTGAAACCGAAATTCACCGCAATCAGCAATGTCTTATCTGCCTTTCGTTAATCTGATGACAAGGCGATAAAATACACGTGTGTGTGTGTGTGTGTGTGTGCGTGTAGGAGAGCACGCGGAGTTGCAGAGACAGGAGAGTGCAGATGGATACACCTTCCTGCCGGGTGACAAGGTGAAGTGTCTTCTGGAGGTAGACATCCTCAGGCAGATGCAGGAGGGTCATGGAGGTTGGAATCCCAAAATGGCTGAGGTACTGGACTGAGGGAAAGGGAGAGTGTTTAATCGGCCTGCTCCTGTGTCTTTGTTTCTGCCACATTTACCATCCCTAGCTCCTAGTTACGTTTCTGTCTCACTTCACAGAAGGCCACATTGAAGGGTTGCCCAGTTGTTTTATCTAACTACTGACTTTAAAAAAACCACAGAAACAAAACAAAGTTTCAAACCCTGTATATGGATTCATTTTGTATGGCATCCAGTCTGCGTTTCCTGCCAGAGCGTCAACCAATCTCAGACCACAGTAACTTTGAGTGAGTTACGTTGGTTGAATTTGGCCGTTATTCTCGATGCGTTTCCTGGCTATTGTCAAACATCCAGAAGCGTATCATACAGCGTTTTTTTACTGTATTTACTGGATTTTAATATAAAATCCTTTTATATTATCAGAAAGTACATTTCTGCATCTTCCTCTATTTCTTTAGTTTTTATTTTTGTCTCCATCTCACATGTGGCACCTTTAAATATAACCAATGGAAGATGTCTGAGCTCTACAGAACAGAGCAGGCCACTGGCTGGCATACATGGGCTCTGTCGATGTCAATGTAGATCCGGCATAAACATGCTTATTGCTTCTGGAAAATGAGGGGTAATTTCTCTTAGAAGCTGCTTCGTCTCTAAAATATTGTTTGCATAGTGTATAATGTAATTTTCCCAGGGTGGAGGGTGGAGGTAAGGGGGAACCAGCACTTTTTCTCAGTGAAGCCGTGATCAGAAGGTGTGTCTGGGCCTTGTTTTTTCAGTACATCTGCAGAATAGGGACCGTACACAGGATTACAGACCGGGGCGACGTCAGAGTACAGTACAGCAGTAACATCCGCTGGACTTTTCACCCAGGAGCCCTGACCAAGGTAGGGAACGGTGCTGGCCGAGTTAACCCGTCTCGCCATTGGGTGGAGATCACCGGTGCGAGGTCACTGCATGGCGCGAAGGAAGTGTCTTTCATTGCCACTTTTACTAAGTACCTTTTACCAAAATAAATACCACTGGTTGAATTTAGTACGTTATCTCCCCCTCGACATGATTTTCCACAGTTAGTTAGCTTAGATATCTGCATGTGCCAATGTGTAGGATTCATTAGTGCATACTAATTTCTCATGAGAACAAAGGATAGGAAAATGCCGACGGAAACAGTCTCTCCAGCTGAAGTGGAGTCGTTCACTGCACTCCGAAGTAGAATACTGATCAGGTCAGAGAGACTCTGTCTGCAATGAGCAAAACGCCCCGTCTCATCTGAACAGGAGGGCAATGGGTGAGGGGTCATTTCTGAGTCAACGCTGTGTCTTTCTGACTCGTGCTGTACCAGGGCTCGGGCCCCAGGTACGCTTAATGCCTGCTACAGAAAGACTTTCGACTGAGATTGATGTGTGATTAGTGTGCAGTATTGTCTCCTGTTTTGTGAAATGATTCGTTCATTTTCCTGATAGTGATGAAGGATGTTTAACTGCCCTTGGGTCTGCATGGTCGATTCCTGATATTTGCAGACATGTACAGTGGTCCGTACGGCTGTGATTTCAGTATATAATGGCTAGGCCCATTATTCGCCTGTTGTCACGCATAACTCATCCATGCTCCCGCATTGCCATTTTAGTCCAGAGGAGTTTCTACTGTCCATGTGCAAAATCGAGTTCAAGTGGAGTGCGACCGCACACACAGGTTACTCTCCCCCGCCCGCAGGTGAACACGTTCGGGGTCGGAGACTTGGTGCGGGTCCTGGAGGACATTGAGAGTGTGAAGCGTCTCCAGGCCGGCCACGGGGAATGGACCGACAGCATGACACCCGTGAGTGTTCCCGCCTCGCTCTGTTCCCGCCTCGCTCTGTTCCCCGCCTCGCTCGCTCTGTTCCCCGCCTCGCTCGCTCTGTTCCCCGCCTCGCTCGCTCTGTTCCCCGCCTCGCTCTGTTCCCCGCCTCGCTCTGTTCCCCGCCCGCTCTGTTCCCCGCCTCGCTCGCTCTGTTCCCCACCTCGCTCTGTTCCCCGCCTCGCTCGCTCTGTTCCCACCCCGCTCGCTCTATCCTCATTAGCTAGGCGGTTTTATTTTTTAATAGCGGGAAAGCAGTCTTAGCAGTTCTGTGAAAGCTTCCTGATTAAACGCCTATAAATAAAGGTATGAAAGTTGGTCAGAAAGGAAGCCGTCCTTTTCCCTGATGATTACTCCTACTCTGCGTCCTGTGGGATTGGGCGAATGTTAGGACGATTGCTTGACTGGTTCACCCTGACATGTTGCGTTGTTTGTCACTCATTGACCTCCGATCTCCCCCTCCAGGCCCTGGGCCAAGTTGGCAAGGTTCTGAAGGTCTATGCAGACGGGGATCTGCGCGTGGCCTTCGGTGGTCAGACCTGGACCTTCAACCCTGCGTGTCTGTCCGCCCAGCCCGTCGAGGTGGACGCCAACCTAATGACAGTGGAAAACCCCAACGAATCAGGAAGTAAGAGCTCGGAGGAAGGTCCTGAGCACAGCGCCTCCCGCCTGCTGCTATCATTACTGCAACTGCAGCATTACATCCAGCAAGCCGCTTTGTCTGTTTCTCCCACCCTCCATCTCCCCCAGGCCTTCCTTTCCAGTGGTCTCCGCTAAATGCTAAACTCATGCTAACGCTTTTGCCATGGGTGTGAAGTAGACATACTCATGGAGAACTTTACTTTTCAAGCATGCTTCAGTCATCTCGTCAGCGGTTCTTCCAGGGAGATTCTGTTCACCTGGCGTTTGTTTTAACGGTGTGGTCACACCAGAGTGTCCCGGGGGGGATTCATCCTCGCCTTTCATTCTTTCAAAGACAGCATGGTTTCACAGTCCAAGGAAAAAAAGGGTTGTGTTGAGAGTGGCTTACAAGGGGCTGGCATGGTACAAGGGGCTGGCATGGTACAAGGGGCTGGCATGGTACAAGGTGGTGGCATGGTACAAGGGGCTGGCATGGTACAAGGTGGTGGCATTTTGACTCATTCCACTGGTCTACTATTGTGTTGGGAGTGCCGAGACGGCTCACGGTGTTATAATCTCCGGCTGAATGCGAACCCTGGCTGTTCTTGTCAGAGAACTCCCTCCCTAAACCTCTCCTTCTCCCTACCCCCCCTCCCTTCTCTGTCACGCGATGCAGGCACTGTCATTTCAGTGTTGGAGAAGCTGCTCTCCCAGTCCACGGAGCAGGACAATCCAGGCCGGCTGGTAATTGAGGCAGCCCATGGCAGCGCTGCCAAGGTCCGTGAGCTGGTGCAGAAGTACCCTGACAAGGTGAGCTTTGTTAGCTCTTCGTGCTAATGGCATGGTTTATGCAACCCTAATGTACGTATATTCCATGTAAAAGTGTTTGTGTTGTGCTTAAAACTCCCTCACGTCACATTCGTTAGCCTGTAAGTTACTGTCTGGAAACTGTGGCTGCGTCTGTGTGAGCCTGTCTGTGTGGGAGCCCTGTTGTAAACTGGCAAAAGCATTACACATTGGCAACAAAAACAAAAAAAAATATATATATACACATACATGCATACATGCATGCATACATACATGCATCAGTCAGACTAAGTGACAAAGTCGCCTATCTGCGTGATGGAGTGAGCCACCCAACCCGTTACACAGGAAGCTTCAGTTTGTGTCTCGGTGTGTCGGTCCAGGTGGATATAAAGAACCAGGGGAAGACCGCCCTGCAGGTGGCAGCGCATCAGGGACACATGGAGGTGGTAAAGGTACTCCTCCAGGCAAACAGCGGCGTGGAGGTGAAAGACGAGGACGGAGACACTGCCCTGCACTACACCGCTTTCGGGTGAGAAGGAAGCCCCTCCCTGGCTTTACCGCCGCGGCCCGTGGGTAGCGGGCGGGGCGCCTGGGTTCATCCTATCGGGCGTGTCGCCATGCAGGAATCAAGCGGAGATCGCGCGACTGCTGCTCAGCATGGGCGCCAACGTGAACCTGCTGAACAACTCCATGTGCACGGCTCTGCACATCGCCGTCAACAAGGGCTTCACAGAGGTGGTGAGGGTGCTGTCGGAGCACATGGCCGACGTCAACCTGCAGGTGAGGGCGATTAATGGTTCAAATGCAGTTCAACTGGTTTCAGTTTAGACGCTTTGGATCGTGAAAAGGGAGGAACCTTTCTCTTGTTGGTTTTTTGCATTACCTTACTGTGCAGACAAAATGCTACGGAAACCGAAATGATGGTGCCGGGGAAATATACCCCTTGGGACACCACGGCCCAGATGAGCGTTTATGGGTCCCGGACCTTGTCTATTCCCAGAATAGAACCTGTATAATGTGTCAGATTGGTGTGCACAGAAGCATGCAGCTGCGTAGGGACTGGAACCACAGAATTGAATGATCTGGGATCTGACCATGAGAAGTTGCTTAGCTTGAGGAAGATCCGTTGGAGGGAGATGGGTGCTTCTCACACACACACACACACACACACACACACACACACACACCAAAAAGATCTGAAAGAATAACCAGTTTGAACTAGTTCAGGCTCCTGTAACTTTTGAACCCCTAAGCACAAGCCAAACTTCCCTAAGGGATAATAATGGTGCGTGCGTGCGTGCGTGCGTGCGTGCGAAGAACGCTTCGGTGGGTTTAGCGCTTTTTCCCATCACACAGAATATAAAATGCGATTTTTATTACCCAACTCTTCTACTGATTAAAATATCTCCTAGAATGGAAATGTACTTTTGATACGCAATGTTCCATAAGGTGTCGTAGTATAGTATCAGCAGTGATTATTATTTAAAAATAAAATAATTATTATAATATAATAACCTGTTCCCCTAGGACTCCTACGGAGATACCCCTCTCCATGATGCCATCGCCAAAGACTTCCGGAATATCATAGAGATCCTAACAGTCGTGCCGAACATTGACTTTACCCAACAAAACAACCGCGGCTTCAACTTGCTCCACCATGCTGCGTTGAAAGGAAATAAGCTGTGAGTACCCAGAATCCTCAGCTTTGTAGCAGCAAATCTATGGAATCCCTGCAGGTCATTCAGTTCGGCTATTTTATGTGACCGCGTTGGCTCGAGCGCATGCTAGTTACAGAATTTGTAGGTTTTTTTTTTCTTCTTAATACAGTATTGCTGCAGGCTGGATCTTCTAGCCTTGTAGCTTTTACTGTTAGTTGGGCTATTTATTTTAAAACGTATCGATATCGTTTAAATAATGAGATTTATTTTCCCATGGCTGCTGTTGTGGTAATTGATGTGAAGTACCTGTGTATCCATGGTGTAACTGAAAAAAACAAACAAAAAAAAATAACGGTTTTATTTTATAACTTGATTTATTAATTGCATTTGGGGAGACTATGTTGTTTATACAAGGGACGGACTGGGTGTTGATTAAGCTCATAATTTAAATAGTGGTGAAGTAGAGAATTGAAATGTTCGGGGAAACGGTAATATGCATATCACGTGCGTGCATTATGCTAATTTTGTTTCTGCGTCACTCATTTAAAACCCATTTCAACACTGCATTCTGTGAAGCTTTAGATGCTGTACTTCGTTGGATTAGGTCCGTTCTGCTGATAGCGGATTCGTTACTGAGAAAGACCCGATGACTCGCTAATGTATTGTGTTTTTTTTTTTTCTAGCCAGTACTGATAAGACATCTGTATTGCTTTGGAGTGCCAGTAAGAGGGTGAATCTTGTAACCCGCCTATATCTTCGCTCCTAACAAACCAACAAACTTCATTGGTTTGGAGCGTCAGTGAGATTTTGAGTTTCATATCCCTGCACATCGACCCTGCTAACAAATCACATGCGCGCTTCCTCTCAACAAATTGGAACAACGAATCACCTTGTCAACTATTCATCCCGAAGGTGTTCAGTGGTGTAGAGCTCAGGGCCCTGTGCAGGCCAGTCGAGTTTTCCCACACCGATCTCGTCAAACCATTTCTGTGCGGACCTCGCTTTGTACACAAGGGTACTGTCATGCTGAAATTGAAAAGGGCCGTCCCCAAACGGTCGCCACTAAGTTAGAAGCACAGAATCGTCTAGAATGTCATTGTATACCGTGGCGTTAAGAAGGGGCTAAACCTGAGCTATGAAAAACGGCCCCAGACCATTATTCCTCCAGCATCAACAGAAGGCAAAATGCTTTCAGGCAGGTAGCGTTCTCCTGGTGTCTGCCTAACCCTGTTGTCGTCCGTCAGACGGTCTGATGGTGAGGCGCGATTCATCACTCCGGAGGATGCGTTTCTACTGCTCCAGAGTCCGATGGCAGCGCTTGGCGGCGCACGCGGTGATCTTCGGCTCGGATATGAAAACCCATGATGAGAAGCTCCTGGCGATTTTTTTTTTTTACGCCTTCTGCAGTATCGCCCTGGGAGCTTGTGTGGCCTACCGCTTTGCGGCTGAGCTGTGGTTGCTCCTAGACGTTTCCACTCCACAATAACGGCTGCACTTACAGTTGACCGGGGCAGCTCTCGCCGTTGGGGGAAGTGGCGTCCTATGAAAGTCACTGAGCTCTTCAGTAGGGGCCAGTGGTTCGTCTATGGAGATTGCGTGGATGTGCGCTCGATTTGATACACCCTTCTTCAAGGATGTGGTTGAAGTTGCCGACTCCTCTCATGGGAAGGGGTGTCCCTATACGTTTGGCCGTGTGGTGAAATCCGCGATGTAACAATGGCGTCGGCTGAAGGCTGTGCACCCATGACTTCAGGGCTGCGTGGTGAGAGCGAAATGGCTGGAGGATCCGGCCTGGAATCAGAATGCCGTGGACTTTTGGTTACTCTCTGATCCTTACACTCCACCGATGGGCCTTAAACTGGGCTAAACCATTTCTGCCGTTACCTAAACACCTCGTTTATTCATTTGTTTTTCTCTCCAAGATGTCTGAGCTGGAAAATCCTTTATATTTCTGATAATCGTACTGGGCTTTGTATCTGAACAGTAAAGTTGTGGGACGCTGAATATCTTTACTCGTTTCCTTGGTGAATCAGGAATCAAGTTTTCCTTCTAGGTTCATTGCTGCTTTATCCTTCAACATCAACAATGGTTGTGAGGAGGTTTGATTTCCGTTTGATGCCAATTTTGTGTTTCGTTGCATTAGGTCAGGTCATGATTTAACTATAATTTGAATATGGCTGTGTCCGTAAGCAGTCCGACTGACGTTGTGTAGTGGTGATCCAACATGACCCAGTTCCTGATTTCAGAAGCTGAAATCCATGGTGTATAGTAATGCTGGGTCGTTACCCAATGGTGGGCAAAAATAACCGGTCATAAATGCATAACTTTGCGGAATTTGCGGTTTCCACTAGTTATGCCAGACTCTGTGTCAGATTTGATCTGGAAGAGCACCTCCTGATGTGCGGTCTTAATTATGACTCCCCAGGACATCCTTGTTTCCATGGCATAGGAGGGGGTGGGCGAGGCTGGAAGTGTGACCCAGATACATTCGTCACGTTGGTAGAACTGGCGTTGGACGGCTTGGAGAGCAACTCTCAGCGCTACCGTTACCCCCTCCGACCTTGCTCAGCCTGCAGCCTTCCCTCTCCAAAATTACAACTTTTTCCTTTCTGTGGAGGAGATTGTGACCTACAGAGAGGGGGGGGGAGTGCGGAATTCAGACTACAGCACAGAATCGTAAAAATAAACGACCGATCTGTTCAAGCAAGTCCCACATGTGCTGTGCTGAACTGCAGTGTTTCAGCCGTAACGTCCGTCCAGCTGACACCCACCGTGCGTTTCAGGAAATTTCATTTCAGTGGTCGTTGCGTTCTCCTTAGCATGGGGGCGAAGAGTAAAGATTTGTGTAGCCTGTGATTGTGATTGTGACTCTAGTTTATTATTCTGGTTATATTTAGCTTCTCGCTAAAGATTTGTTTTTGCCTATTGCAGCGTGAGTACGTGTTTATCGTTTCAGAGCGTAGTTTGTTTATTCGTCTGATTAGAGGAGAGGATCGCGCCCCTGAAAAGAGGGTTGAGCTGTGTGAGCTGAGCTGCAGACAGACGGGAGGACAGGAGAAGAATATAAATGTCGTGAGAGGGCCTTCTGTTACCTAAAAAGGACTTCCCTCTCCGTCTCCTGGCCTGGCTTATATCCTCTTCCTCTGTCTCAGTGAAGGCAACCTGCCAAACGGGCTATTCAAACCGTAGAAGGGCCTCATTTTCCATTATTCATGCACAACCAAACATTCAAAACAAGTATAGAGTCTTGTAACGCACAGATATACATCCATCTCGGTATCTTACAATATACACACATCTACACACGCACGCGCACACACTCACACACTCACACACGCACACTCGCACACACACACGCACTCTCTCTCTCACACACGCACACTCGCACACACACACGCACTCTCTCTCACACACACACGCACGCACACACGCACTCTCTCTCACACACACACACACACACGCACGCACTCACGCACTCTCTCTCACACACACACACACGCACGCACTCACGCACTCTCACACACACACACACGCACGCACTCTCACACACACACACACACACACGCACACACACACACACACACACACGCACACTCTCTCACGCACACACACACACACGTCCGCACTGCAGGTACAACGACCCCTATGTCCCTCAGGGCGTGCATCCAATGCAGGGGGACTTAAGCATTCATTTATTCCGGTGGTCCCATGATGTAACAAGCCAGTGAAGGCTTCGACACGCGTGTGAAAACGCACGGACTGTGGAGGTTTGAGAAATGCAGTTAGTGACCTGTCGTTTTCCCTGTGCAGAAGAACGTACTGCAGTATAGAGGGCGTATAGTGGACGCACAGATTAGCGGAATATGCTAATATGTAATGTAGCTGATAACGCCAGTCAGCAGATTTATTGGAACAAGAGGTTCTTTGTGGCTTGGCTTGATCTGTTCGTCAGCTGGCCTATCAATTAGCCCTGGATTTATGGGGCGGATCATTTTTGGTGACGCAGTGTAGGGGGGGTGGGTTTATTGCGTGTACGGCACTATATTGCCTGTTTACTCAGCCCTATGTAACTCTAGATCAGAGGTAGAGACTGAACTGCAACAAAGCCCCTTGTGAGTAAGTGGAGCGCGCTAAACGCTCGATGCTAATGTTTGTGTGTGTGAGAGTGTGTGTGTGTGAGCGGCATGCCAAATTTCACACAGTACTAAAGCACAGAACAGGGTAGCCTTGTTCTCTAATTATTATAGATTATATGCACACTGCGCGTGTGTGCGCGTGTGTGCGCGTGTGTGCGCGTGTGAGAGTGTGAGAGAGTGTGTGTCTGTGTGTGTGTGAGCGGCATGCCAAATTTCACACAGCACTAAAGCAGAAAAGGGTAGCCTTGATCTCTAATTATTATAGAAGCCCTAAAAAACGAACCACCACTGAAAATATAACCGAAAGGAATGAACTAGATCAAAAAGTTCAAAACAACTGGGTTGCAGTTCAATCTACACATTACCTCAAAAGTACCTCATAGGGTTACAAAGGGCTGAGTAAACGGACAATATAACGCTGTACTCGCCCTACACGCAATAAACCCACCCCCACCACTGTGTCGCGAAGATTATCTTTCAACCCTCATATCTTTACCAAATTTGCTGCAAATATCAAACATATTACAGTGAATTACGATGAGAGGAAATTGGGGGGGGGGGGGGGGATGTTTTTGCCTATAAAAGGCAGAGGGGAGTAAGTATATTTCTGAGGAAGACTGGTGTGTAGGAAAGCTAGAAAATCCTTGAAATAAATGCCTGTCTGACGTACAGTCGCCCTAATCTTGCTTAATGGAAAGCCATGTTTGGAGTTGCTTCTGCTGGTTCACATGCAAAATACCCTGAACAGATGTAGCAATATTTCTCTGATTTGTGCGCGCCTCACACGTACCTCTTGTTTTTGCGTTCCCTTCAGAGCCGCAGAGATGATTCTGGCTCGTGCACGTCAGCTGGTGGATGTGAAGAAGGAGGACGGCTTCTCCGCCCTCCACCTGGCCGCCCTGAACAACCACCGAGATGTGGCGGAGGTCCTCACCAAAGAGGTTAGAGGAGAGGTCGTGGGATACGCTCTTGTGATAACACCGTCTTTTCACCATGGTTTGGGAAAGAACCTTTAACTCCTCCCCAGTCTTAAAAAAAACACGTTGGAAGTGCAGCCCTCCTACCGAATATTCAACAAAGATCTTACATTCTTTGTCATTGAAATGTTAGCCGTTAAGCCTTCTTCGTTAAGCTCAAACCGGTTTATGTAAGGCATAATCAGGAAATCAGGATTCACTGTGTAAAACGTTAGTCTTCGTGTGGACGTTTAAAAAAAAAAAAACCCAACCTGTTTTAATTAAATTTTATGTCATAAGAGCAACACGGCTAACAAAAACTTCCCCATGTGCTAAATGTGCATTACAGTATGTGAGGTCGAAGTGGGGTAAAACAGCCATGTGGAACAACCAAAATTCTCATTCTCATAATGCAAAGAGGAGGAAGGGTTAAGGGTTAGCTCAGGGTTGGGCTAGCCACAGCCATTAATTATTACTATTGTAAATCGCTACGGATAAGAACTTCCGCTAAAATGTAATTCATTCCCACCTGGGGACGGAATTGCTCGTGCTAGGTAGCGAGGGTCATTTAACGAAGTGTAACATTCATTTTTATAGTAGTGATAGCAGGAAAGATACGACCAAATCGGAAATCTGGTGGCGTCTGGTGTCTCAAAGTTTTCACTTTCCATGTTTGTGTTGGCTATCCATACATAGTTGGTAGCCACCCACGGCATACACCAGTTTCTGCTTACTTTTATCCAATAATAACACACGAGTGGCATGGTTGAGTGAGCCGTCGTACGACCTTTTAGGGACCGTTAACGGTACTACAATGTACAATACAGCAGCGTAGCTATTCCTTGATTCATCGATTAAATGCGTATGTATATTTTCGGAGTAAAATAGCCTAAAGGTCGGTGCTTTACTGTATAAAATCTTCTGCTTATTCTGAGAAGTGTGACCCATTGTAATGATAGTGCAGAGAGTGTTGTAATGGTTTTCCGCTCTAACACGCAGGGTCGCTGTGACGTCAACATCCGTAACAACCGCAACCAGACACCCTTACAGTTGGCTGTCACTCAGGGCCACGGGGAGATCGTCCAGCTGCTGGTGTCGGAGGGGGCCGACGTCAACGTGGAGGACGAGGACGGAGACACTGCCATGCATGTGGCTCTTAGCCGTCAGCAGCTGGCTTCCACGCTGGCGGCCACCGAGGGGGAGGGCTCCTCTCTCTACACCCGGGTGCGAGCTCACACCTCCGCTAGCTCCTGAAGGGCTGTGTCAGAGGCACTTGGCATCACTGTGGCGTTCGACACCAACGCCAGATCGCACTAGATTAGATTTGGCCTTGTGTGAGATTCTGTTACAACCACAGTTACGTCTTTCACACTTTTCTGCTTATTCCATGTGCTTCCAGCACAAAGGCCATCAGATCCGTATGTGCAGATTTCTTCTGATGCATCGAGGTTTAGATTTTATTAAAGGGAAATGCTACATTTTTGGTTGCGGTTCCATTAAATAAGTGTATATTTTGGAGTTGTTTTAGTGTTTTGGAGATGTGCAGCCTGGCGCACCCTTTGTTTTAAATATGAACGCACTGCTATTGCTGTACGTGATGTGAGGCGGAATTGAGTTGAGTTGAACTGCATGCCTTACATGAAATGTGTCTTACATTAAATCATTAGGTATTACCTTCTTGTTTTAGCTAAGAAATGATACGAGGACAGACGCCAACATTAGCTTTTGCAAAGAATGGGATCCTTAGCATTTGAGGATCTGTGTGCAGAAGAATTCTAGCATCTGTCTTCCCTGAGGTCGGAGCGTACGTTGAATAACTTCTCCCGTGGGCCTGACCTGCAGCTGAGTGTCTCCGGGCTCCTGGGAAATACGGAGTTGAACGTGGGCGCTGCCATCGCCTGCTTCCTGGCGCAGGAGGGGGCGGACATCAACTACGCCAACCACAAGGGCAAGAGTCCGTTGGATTTAGCCACCGACGGAGCCGTGTTGCAGCTTATCAGGAGCTTTTCGGAGAAGCACAGGTAGGAAAGGGCTTCTGCTAGTTCACTTCCTACTGCTTGGGGTGCTACAAACCCACAGTAAAACTTCATTCCCAAGTGCCCTCACTTTACACATGCACACAGTCAGCCCGTGCAATACAATTTAAATGGAGTGTTCTTTTCTTCTGATCCAGTCCATGTTGCGTCACTCTTACTTTGACTGTGTTTGCCAGTCTGTAGTGCCCTGACTGTGGCGGTTCATTTACGTTTCATGAGTTCCTGACCGCGCTTTTCGGTCAGATCCGCACAAAGCCACGAACGAGTGCGTCTCTCGGTCCGCTAAGAAATGAACTGGCTTAGCAGAAGACATCAGACTACGTTATGGCTTTATCTGCGTCTGATTTAGTAGTTTATTCATTTAGTGTGAGGGTTCCTACATAGCAGAGATCCTCATCAGACTGTGATACTAAAGTGTATCTCTGATGGAGGTAAAGCTAGCTACATATCGAAGTTGTTTTGATGGTGTTAGCGAGTGTCAAAAAAAAGAAAATAATACACCGTTTTTACCTCTTTATCTTTTTGTTTAAAAAAGTTTGTGGCATTGCGAGATGTAGCGTGACCGTGCGGACTTACGGAGTCTCAGAAATAAAAGGGATATATAAATATATATTTATATTTTTAAAAATGTATTCTTTCAGGTTCACTGTGTGGACCGAAAGTAACCCGCAAAATTCCATCATGCTACCTGGTCGGTGGTTTTAATCCGACACGTTTTACTGGGATTGGACAGTATTGGTGAATAGCTGTTAATAATAGCTGTCTTTTGAAGTAAAATCAGAAATGCCAGCTAAGACGAGCACATCAAATCCACTGTGACTCCTACACAGGCTACAACAACTGCAGACGATTACCTGCGGGACAGGCACCAGCAGCAGCAGCTTGAGAAGAGTCCACACCACACCCAATACCATGACCAACCTGGCCATGCCCGCCCCACCGGGACCCAGCGAATGTCTGATCTGCTCAGAGCTGGCTTTGCTGATACTCTTCTCTCCCTGTCAGCACAGTGTGGCCTGTGAAGGTGCGAGCCACCCCTTCATCCTGTGTCTGTGTCTGTGTCTGTGTCTGTGTCTG